>APFE031311322.1:46639-65547 GCA_000404065.3 Pinus taeda | reverse complement strand
TTGATCTGTGATCTATTTGTGAGCGGTGTCCTTTTGGTGTTCTGTCTGAGGAACTTACCCTGTAAATTCCTACAATGTTTATGTTAGGAGTGGTGACGAGTGATGGTTCACAAACACATAATTACTGTTGGTTACATATTACAAATGAGAAATGCTTTTTTAGATAGCACCACTTTTTCTCCCAAGAGAGAGGGCCATATGACTATTACTTAGTTAAATGATTTAATGCCAAAATTTTGAAGACATTGACATGGTGTGCAATATGTGGAAGTTTAGCTTGCTTAGGAGTGTATCTATTGAACCTAAGTTACCTATGAATTAAGTGTGGGTGGGAAGGAACCTTGGCCCTAGAGAGGGTGTAGGGCTAAGTTTTCCACAACAATCATTATGGATTGTATTCAATCTTTATTTATATTAGTATGATGATATTGACAATGTAGCAATCTCCTTGATGCTTATGTTTAGGTCCACATTCTTATGAACATTCAAGGGATACTATAAGTGGGCTTACATGATGAACCTATAATTTGAATATATAATGATACATGAAATGTCATAACAATATGTTTGATTATGCCATGATGTTAAGTCAACTCACGTTTGATTGTTGAGTTGACTTGATTGCATTAAGGTAATGGAGTTCATATATATATTTTAAATATTCTATACCATATAAGATGAATGTTGAATACCTTAACTAATGTTAGTTGATTAAGAATGAAAAATGAAGAAAGTACTTATGAAAGGCACCACTATTCTTTTGAAAGAACTTTTATGAAGAGGGGATGTCCCTTTGAGGAAGGGAAATTCTCTTACGCATAGATTTTATTGGTAGTGGTGTTTGCAATGGAGTGCCACATATTACTATGCATGAGTCCCTTGTGACAATGATGAACCATCTAAATAAGATAATGCATATTCAAATGTGTTAAATGATATAACAATTACAATGTTCATAGAGGGGGGATTTTTTTCCTATGAAAAAATTATAATTGGAAAAAAATCTCGATGAGGAATTATAAAAACATGATTCTTATTGTTAAACTTCTTTCATAGGAGAGGGAAAGAACCTGAAAACACTAAAGATAGACAAGGAAAGAGTTATAGTCTATAGTTGGTTAGCCTCATGTAGGAATAGATGATATAATTTAATTCTGAGACATATGAAGTACTATTGTGAGAAAAGAAGACCTTAAGGACAAGTGACTAATTTGGATTTTGGATTGGAACCCTTGTAGTAAACTATTCTTGATTTAGAAACACCTATTAACCAATGCGTTGATACGGTGATCTTTAAGGATAGGTGTGTGTTGTAATATTTTTGTTCATAGAAAGATTGTCATGCCTTAGGAATGATGGTGATTCAGGGGTATTCATAATGTTAATTGACTGAGAGGTCAAAATAATTTACTAAAAGAAATGGTTCCTTAATGAGTAGTTTGTTAGGATATGATTTATTTGGAATTTCCATATAATTCTTTAAATTAGACAATTTGTTACCGTTGTTGTAATTTTTGTTATTTTTCCCTAAAATGGTATTTTGATTTTAATAAAAAAGGGGTTCAAGTGTGGCGTGAGTGAGAGAAACACTGAGAGGAGTCCCTTGAGAGAGTGGCATAAGGCCGAGAGGAGCAAAAGATAGTAGAAGAGCTGAGGGGAACCAAAGTACATAGCCATAAATATAAGATAAAGGCGCCAACACTTAGCCAATTTTCGTTGTGGAGGAGTCTATCGATTGACAATACCCGAAGCTGTTTACTGACAGAATCCCGTAACAGAGTTACACAAAAGCCCAGAAGCCTGGAACTCCATAAAATTTTTAAATTTCCATTTGTAAGAGGCGCCGAGCATGAGGGATCGTCAGTTGACAGGGATGTGAGTGATACAAATTTCCCTGTTGCCCTGGGCTATCAAAGCCCGAGAGTAATTTTAATTAGGATTCAGGCAATTAGTGGAACACTTAGACGAATAAATAATTGGCGGAGTTTTGTTACAAATGGAAAGTGGGCCAGCTAGAAAATAAGAGCGAAGGAACCTACTGTGGTGGATGACAGTGGAAGGTGGGCCAAGTCAGAGCTATTGAGCCCATAAGCTCTCAAGGCACAAGTTTGAAGACCAATGGGTTCCATAACCGGAAGGTCGGGAGCCTGTAATCTTTTAAGAATTAGAATTTTAAAAGAACGTCAGGCATCCGTGGATGCGGGAACCTGTATATGTAGCAAAGGTATAAGAGCGAGGGCTGTTATGTGTGAATATTTAGCCATACTCACATAAGAGTTGGCTACTCTTTCGGCTCCTCCCACTTTGTATAGATATGCCCATTGCGATTTTAAAAGGGATTTCCATCCCAACGAGATTGAAAAGAGTGCCAATTATGGGAAATTTCTTGCATCAGAACCAACTCCCTAGAAAACATGAGTTATAGTTACGTCAAATGGACATGATCCTAGACACAACATTTCACTAGTCAAGTTCTAATTTATATGACTTAACAAGAGAGCGAGATTGAGCACAATGACCAAACAAACCATAGAGTGATGAGATAACATGATAATAACTTAATAATATCTTATTCAATGTTCCTTAACATGGAAACATTTTGTGCACCAACATTATGAGTGATAGAATTTGTATTGCCAATCTAGAGTAATAATCAAAGTCAATGATGATTATTTATAAATACAAACATATCCTGCATGGCTTAATGGAATTTACATAGATCTCAATATAAGCTTCACTTACCAATGATGAACAAAGGTTCTAAGCGGCTATGAAACCGGTAGGATATATTTTAAATATTAGGGTCCTATGTAGGACTTAATACGAATAAATCCATATGATAAGTGTGTCTTCATATTAACTAAATGACAAGGGGTAATAAAATAAAGTAAGGTGTCTACTAGATAGGGGTGGTCACAATCTGTCAAACTCTATATAAGCTCCATGTTAACTAAAAACTCCTTATTAAGCTCTATATATTGAGTGATTACATTTCTATTGTCATAATGTTATGTCATGGTCCCATTTTATTATAATTGTGCCATCTGTCTCCTATATATATACTAACGAGACCTAGTCTTAGGATCATCAAATATTATCTTGTTCATTGTATTTATTGTAAAAAAAGGTTTTCCCATCCAATAGAATTTATTTTTTTTTCTCATTATTTGTAAGGTGCAAGGATCATAACATTTGGTATCATATCTCTTGATCCCAGGGGTTTGCTGCTTCAAATTGGTCGTCATGGATTTTTCGCTATAATTTTTCTTGGGAGCTTTTAGATGGTGAGACTTAGAGAATATTGAGAAGACATCTCAAAAAATATCTGGTTCAAGTTTCATTTCTTGTTTCACTATATTTTTAGAGATATAGTAAAAGGAATTTAGGGTTTCAGAATGCTCCTAAATTATATTTTAAACATGTCAGTGTAGCATTTTCACTATAATTTTTTTTGTGAGGCTTTAGACCATGAAAATGGGATCATGTTGAGGAAAAATCATAGTGAAAATATGGTTCAAGTTAAATTTTGTTTCACTATATTTTCATAGATATGATCCAAGGAAGTTAGGGTCTCTGTATACTCTAGAAAATAGTCTCAAACAAGTCAATTTGGAATTTGTACTACAACTTTTTTTGTAAGGATTCATAAAGTGAAACTAGCACTCTATTAAGGAGAAATATCAGAGAATAGTTGGTTCCATTTTTAGATTTTGGCTCACTATTATTTGGGAGTTATAACCTATGAAAGTTATGGTTTGTGAACATTCATGAAATAAATTTTAAACATGTAAGCTTGTATTTTTTCTATATCTTCTTGTTTGGAAATTTTCAAGCTGTGAAATCTTCAAGAATTTAAGGAGACATATAAGGTGCCTCAAGTACAATCTATAGAATTATATTTCAATTATTGGACACGTGGCACACTATACAAGTTTTATCATTTATAGAGGCCAAAAAATCAACAAGTTTTAGAAAGTTACTATAACTTTCAGTTGGCAGATTAGATTTAGTTCACAGCCGTGGAATTGAAAACTACATATCGGAGTATTACACAACAATTTTTCATATCCAAAAGGCCTCAAATCTGAGAGTTATACAAATAAAGCTTCATCCATTTTGATATTCTCCAAATTAAGGTATGAAACTTACTAGTGACCTAATTGTTGATTAGAAGATCCCTTTTTCTTGGTTGTAATAAAGAGGAATGTTATTATTATTTTCCAAAGTGCCTCCAAAGAAAGCCACTACACCAATTATATATATTGAAGGACCATCCTTAACTCATGAAGAGAGATAATCCTAATAATGTTGGGTTGTGTTATATTCTTTCCACGACTAGCCCACGTAGTTAAATTGGGGGGTTAGAGGGGGAGCGGAGCCCCCCTTTCGTTGCGCGGATTGCATAGCAGGGGGGTCACAGGGGGTTTGAGGGGTGCAGGTAACCCCCCTCTATGGGGGTTCAGGGCAGCGCCCTGGAAAATTTTGTTTTTTGGACCCTATATTAGGTTGGGCGGACCTACCTATGGTTTTGTGCATGATTTTTGCACATGGTTTTGGATGCGATGGTTTTTAGTCCATGGTTTTGGACGCGAAGGTTTTCAGTCCATGTTTTTGGACGCGATGGTTTTTGGTCTATGGTATTGGATGCTTCAACATGTATAAATATGTATTGTAACATTGAAAGGAACATAATGAAAAATCAAGCTAGTAGTCCCGGTTTTGGGATCCAAGGGAAAATCTCTGTGTATATGTGTTTTATGTGTTACGCTCTCACATTGTTTGTTTTCTGTGTATTAGAATTTGTATGCAAGTAATTTCTGTATGGGGTTAAAAACTACATTTGGTATTGAAGCTGTTTTAGCTTCAAGGGGACGCCTTTGTCGCTGAGGGTTTCACTTGGGCCTGTGGTAGACCCTGTTCAGTGGGAGATATGCGAGATCAATTTTAGTGGTGAAAGAAGACGACGAGCAGTGGAAAGATAGAGATCAAGAAATTTAATGGTCAGAGTTTTGAGTTTTGGAAACTCAAGATGGAGGATCTATTGGTGGATAAATATCAGTGGATCGTGGTAGATCCAATTACTGAACCAACGGGAGTGTCCGATGAAGAATGGAAGAAGTTGGATCGGAAGGCAAAGAGAACAATACGATTGTGTGTCTCAGATTCAATATTGTTGAATGTATCAGGGGAAGCTACGGTAAAGGCTTTGTGGGACAAGTTAGGGAATTTGTACCAATCTAAGTGTTTGGAGAATAAACTGTTCCTATGGAAAAAGCTGTATAACCTGAGGATGAAAGATGGAGACTTGGTGACAGAGCATCTGAATGCATTTAATAATGTCGCAAGTTAGTTATTATCTATTGATATTAAAATTTCAGATGAAGGTAAGTGCATCAGTTTGTTGTGTTCTCTACCAGATTTGTGGGATAGTCTAGTTATTGCAATAGGTAGCAATACAACTGCCTTGTAGTTTGATGAAATAGTCTCATCCTTGCTAACGGAGGAGATGAGACGGAAAAATATGGAGATCTAGAATGGTGATGCCTTGTCTGTATGAGGACGGTTCCAGAATAGAAACAAAAATAAGTAATCAAGTGGGAGATCTTAATTTAGAAGGAGATCTACATCTTCAGGAAAACTTGTAAAGGTGGTTTGCTGGAAATGCGGAAAGGAAGGGCACTACAAAAGGGACTGTAAATCTAAAGCTCCTGACAAAGGAAATGGATTTAATGATGCTTCTTCTGCAAAGGCGAAAACCATCTCAGATGAAGGTGGGGATGTTACATGGCTTCTTCAAGTACACATGTAGATCATGAGGCATGTTTGATTGAATCAGGTGCATCCTTTCACTTCAATCCCCATAGAGAGTGGTTCTATGAGTATGAGAAATACGATGGTGGTGATGTATTCTTAGGGGATGATATGAAGGCTAAAATCGTTGGTCGCGGAAAAGTAAAGTTGAAGTTGCAAGGTGGAAGGGTTAAAACACTTTTGGGTGTTTTACATATTTCTGCATTGGCCAAAAATCTGATTTATGTAAGCAAGCTGGATGATGCAGGTGTAAAAATAGTGTTCGAGAAGGATAACTGCAAGATGGTTCAGGGAGCACTAGTATTGATGCAGGGAGTTTAGATTGGAACTCTATACAAGCTGCAAGGTAGCACTATTGTTGATGGGTGCAACAACTCTGTGGTTCTTGAAAGCATAGCAGAAAATCTAGTGGTCTCTGGAGAGAAGACCATGTTGTGGCATCAAAGGCTTGGACATATTGGAGAGAAGGGCCTTCGAATAATTCGTGGTAGAGGTATGGTAGAAGGTATGAGTAATAGCTCTCTGGATTTTGATTTCTGTGAAAATTGTGTATATGGGAGGCATAATTGGGTGAGTTTCCCTTCTAGTGGTAAGAGGGTGAAACATATATTAGAACTTGTGCACAGTGATGTGTTTGGACCTATGAAGGTTCCATCACTAGGTAAGTTTGTGTACTATGTATCATTTATAGATGACTTCTCAAGGAATAAATGGATATATTTCCTTAAGAAGAAATCTGAGGTCTTTGACAGATTTAAAGAATTTAATGCTCTGGTGGAAAACCAGACAGAGAAGAAGATAAAGGTGTTGAGGACAGATAACGGTGTAGAGTTTTGAAGTAAGGAATTTGAAGAATTCTGTAAGAAGTGTGGTATAGCTCAACAGAAGACTACTCCATACACACATGAGAAAAATGGAGTTGCTGAAAGAATGAACAAGACATTGATGGAAAGGGCAAGAAGCATGCTCAGTGGTGTCGGGTTAGGACAGGAATTCTGGGCAGAGGCAGTAGAGACAACATGTTACTTGGTCAACAGATCACCTTCATTAGCATTGGAGGACAAGACTCCACAAGAGGTATGGACTGGTAAGAAACCCTCTCTTTCACATCTGAGGGTATTTGGATGTGATGCATATGTACATGTTCCAAAGGAGAAATGAACCAAGTTGGATAGTAAATCTGAAAAGTGCATCTTTATTGGGTATTATTGGGGCAAAGTGATTGCCTGTCATTTAATTTGGCAACCTGGGGGTTTCGTAAACTTGTGAAGCATGCGTGCACTGTATGTGCTAGAATTTGTCTTTAAGTTTAGATCAATCTAATACAAAATAACAAAAACCAATTCATCTAATCTATGAAATCAAATACTGAAAATGAAATTCAACTAACCTGTGAAAAAAAAAAAAAAAAAACTAATGTATACTTAGTTACTCCAACATTAAATTATGAAGTGTCACCTTATTGAGATGATGTGTAAGCAACTATTTATACTTTAACTTCTAATGTCCTAGAAAAGCAAGTAAAGTGTGCAGAAAATAACTCAGTAATTGCATGTATCAAATATTCAACCATTCAATTTTGAAATATGATTAAAACAATTTCTTAGAATGATCTTTAGGAATATCAGTTAATGCAATTAAATGAGGATCTTAAAAACAAATATAAAAGCACGAAAAAGTAAAGTTAAATGATTGCATAGGTCGAACATTCAATCACCCAATTTGAAATTACCTTCTTGGCCTGATTTTTTATTCAATTATACAATGAATTGATAGTTTGATCTAAGAAAGTAAATAACAGAACATGAAAGGAAACTAAATAACTATGAACCCTTTCCTCAAACTTAATCCAATTAGAAAATACATAAATCTTCCCTATTGAAATGTTTTCAGAAAAGCAAATATTATAGAGTCATTCTAAAACTAATACTAAGAAAACAAATGAACTTTAATCTATAAAAGCAATTAAATCTCACACATTTTAGGTAGCTTATCTAAAAGTTTGAGAGATGGTAAATCGAGATGCTCCATATGTAAGCAAAACCAAGTCAAAATTAAGGAACATTCATGAGTAAGGTACCACAATCTAATACTGTATTCAAAGCTTAAGCATAACTCCAATTTTACACATGAAAATGATAAGAGAAAACTTCCCCTATTTATACAAAAAGATGAGAAGCTATCTCATTAATGAGAGTCCATGAATCTCTCCCCATATTTCTAGAGTTACAATCAAAACAGGAAATAATAAGACACATGTCTTCTTAGAGTTTTAATACAAATAGGAAATGAAACACATATCCTCATGATCCCATGATCTTCTCCACTCAAATTCGAATTTGGTTTTGGGAGGCCAGATAAGGGTCTTTTAGAAGCTTCATTTTGACCTACATATGTCAACAATTTCATCCCACTTGTTAGGGTATAAGCATATGCACATTATTTTCTAATTTTTAACCATAAATTCACTTTAAAATGCTAAGAACTAATAAAGTATGGAAAAACATAAATGTGACCCAATAATGATAATGATAAGGTAAATGTAATGAAATGGAGGTAAATGTAATGAAATAGAGGTGGAGTGAAGGTAACGATATGGAAATATAAATGAAAATGTAATGGAAGTGATGACAATTTCAAGGTCCAACAGGTATAAGGATGGCTTAAAGGGTTATAAGCTTTGGAACCCAGTAACAAGGAAGGTTGTGTACAAGTGAGATGTGGTGTTCAAAGAAGTAAAAGATGTTATTAAACATGAAGTCTAACCAAAGGAACCTGAGAAGATAGAGTTTGAGCTTAAGGAGGAAGAATCAGACTCTATAACAGAGGAGGAATCAAAAGACGAAGAGCCACAGACTCCGGGTGCGAGAAGATTAGTTCAAGAAAGAAGTGAACCAGAAAGGTATAGTCCATCTTCTTTCTGTTCAAATTTTTCTTTATTTGTTGATCCCGGAACTGTGAAGGAAGCAATAGATTCAGAGGATGGCAAACACTGGAAAGAGGCTATGGTTGATGAAATGGCATCTTTGCACAAAAATGAGGCTTATGATCTGGTGGAGTTGCTGGCTGGAAGGAAACCCATTGGTAGCAAATGGGTGTTCAAGAAAAAGACAAATGCAGAAGGAAAGGTGGGGAAATACAAAGCTCGGTTGGTAGCAAAAGGTTATTCCCAGGTGCCAGGAATTGATTTTGGTAATATTCTTTCTCCTGTTTCCAAGGTAACTTCTATTAGATTACTTTTATCTATTGTTGTTGCTTTTGATTTTGAGGTAGAACAGATGGATGTGAAGACAACATTTCTTCATGGGATCTGGAAGAGGAAATCTACATGAAGCACCTGAAGTTTTGCGGTGAAGGGTAAGAAAGAAATGGTATGCAAGTTAAAGAAGTCTCTGTATGGGTTAAAACAGTCACCAAGGATGTGGTATCATAAATTTGATACATTTATACGGGGACTTGGCTTCACCAGAAGCAAAGCAGATCACTATGTGTATTATAAATTAATTGGTGACCGTGTTATTTATTTAGTCTTGTATGTGGATGATATGTTGCTGGTTGGAAATGACAAAGAAATTATCTAGGATTTGAAGACTCAATTATCCTCCAAATTCGACATGAAAGATCTTGGTGCTGCAAACTCTATTTTGGGCATGGAAATTAAAAGAGATCAGGCAAAGAGGAAGCTCTGGTTAAACTAGAGGAAGTATGTTGAGACAATACTGCAGAGGTTTAATATGTAGGATATTAAACTAGTGAAGGTTCCTATTCTTGTAGATGTGAAGTTACTTGCTCAACAGTGTCCCAAGACACAAGAAGAGGAAGAGGACATGTCCCGTGTTCCATATGCAAGTGCAGTCGGTAGGCTGATGTATGCAATGGTCCATACTAGACCAGACATTGCACATGCAATGGGAGTATTGAGCAGGTTTATGTCAAAACCAGGGAAGGAGCATTGGACAACAGTGAAGCGAGTTTTCAGGTATTTGGATGGCACTAGTGATTACGGTTTGTGCTACCAAGGAAGACCATGATTAGATAGATTGTTGAATAGTCATGGCTTTGTTGATGCAGACTGGGTTGAAGATCTGGATTAGAGAAGATCTACAAATGGGTATGTGTTTAACCTATTTGGAGGTGCAGTCAGTTGGATGAGTAAGAAACAATCTGTAGTGAGCACTATCAACTACAGAGGTAGAATACATGGCAGCCACTCATGCAAGCAAAGAAGTAGTTTGGTTGCAGAGATTGTGTTCAAGTATGGGGTTAGTACAGGGAGCTATAAGGATAGACTGTGACAGCCAAAGTGCAATTTTCTTAGCAAAGAACCCTGCATATCATTAAAAAACAAAGCACATTGATGTTCAATATCACTTTGTGAGGGATATGATAGAAGACAAAAAGGTGTTGTTGGTAAAGGTGAACACTTTGAATAATACTACAGATGCATTGACAAAATCTGTGAGCTTTGAGAAGTTTTCTTGGTGTAGAGAAACAATGGGCATTACAGGGCTGGATAAATGACTAATCTCTCTTGTGCCCCCCCCTGGAGAGAAAACAACAAGTGGGAGAATGATGGGTTGTGTTTTATTCTTTCCACGTCTAGCCCACATAGTTAACCAGGGGGTTAGAGGGGGGTGGACCCCCCCTTTCGTTGGCACCGATTGTGTAGCAGGAGGGTCACAGGGGGTTTAAGGGGTGCAAGTAACCCCCCTCTATGGGGTCCGGGGCAGCGCCCCAGAAAATTTTGTTTTTTGGACCCTATATTAGATTGGGCAGACCTACCTATGGTTTTGTGCATGATTTTCGCACATGGTTTTGGATGCGATGGTTTTCGATCCATGGTTTTGGACGCGATGGTTTTCAGTCCATGGTATTGGATGCTTCGTCATGTATAAATATGTATTGTAACACTGAAAGGAACATAATGAAAAATCAAGCTGGTAGTCTCGGTTTTGGGATCCAAGGGAAAATATTTGTGTGTATGTGTTTTATGTGTTATGCTCTCGCATTGTTTATTTTATGTGTTTTAGAATTCATATGCAAGTAATTTCTGTACGATGTTAAAACCTACAAATAATTTAGGTTATCTCAAATAGCGAAGAAAGTTTTTTTTTTTAAGGTTCGACTTTCGATTAATTAAATGAGGCATTACAAAGAAGAGTATTTTGTGTTAATGGTCTAGCCAGTGGGAAACCAGACCAATAGCACAAGTTAAAAATCTTCAAATTACAACATATTTTCCTGTATTCACATTATATAAGCAAAACTACCTTCCAAAATTATCAAGAATCCTTGAGAAAATAGAGGCATGAAGGCCTTTTTTTGGTCAGTAATAAGAATAAATACAAAAAGGACCATTTTATAAGAGAAAAAAAG
This sequence comes from Pinus taeda, assembly GCA_000404065.3. Lineage (NCBI taxonomy): Eukaryota > Viridiplantae > Streptophyta > Pinopsida > Pinales > Pinaceae > Pinus > Pinus taeda. The sequence continues at coordinate 54,360 of APFE031311322.1, read as the reverse complement.
GACTAACTTATAATAGTGTACGACTTGTAGAGCCGATGGAGGCTATGAATTAACCAAACCAAGAGTCGCTTGGAGCCACACTGTGCATCTTGTCTAGAGCCAAGAGTTCTGGGATCTTGCTTGAACCCATTCAGAGCTACGATTGCCACTCTGTGCGAGCCAAATGATTAGTGTCATGATGGTAATGCACCACTCCAAAATGCCAAGAATTTTTATGGTGGCCTCTTGAGGCCTCGTTTCCAATAGTTTGAACCAAAAAACTACTCATAGATCCCACAATCTCTAATTCTCCCCAACCTGTCTCAATATAGGGTGAACATTTGATAAGAGGCTTCAATTTAATTCAAAGAAACTGGAGAGGAACTGCAAATTGAGCAACACACTAGATTCCTCTAGACCTAGCCACAAGGATTGCTAGCTTGAGACAAATGTGCATATGATGTTGAACTCAACCAGTTGACGGACGAAGAAGAGAGAAATAATTCAGTGAGAGAGTTGATCCATTACAATTAATTAAGCTAACCACCTATAACCCCATAGAGACCATACAATTGTGGAAGGGAGATGAGGGCCCAATGTTAAGAAAAAAGAAACACCAATCCACCAATGTATCATGAACCAATATGCAGCAAGCATTGGGTCAACCACCGAGTGCATTGCAACCATAATAACCAAATTCATGACAATCAATCATGAGTATAGATAATGGAAATTGAGGGAGGGAAGCGTTGCTAACCAGGAGCTAGGGCATGTCCAGAAGAGAACAACACCACCACCCTATTATACCACCCTCGACAATGCACACAAAGAGAAAAACCAAAATATGATTACCTGCAATTAATAGCCAGTGAACTTGACATATGGAGGCATACTTCCACCTAAAACTTATAATATTACCTCACATGTGAAAGCATGTATTCGAGAGTATTAGGGAGGCTAGGTGGTTATAGAGACCAATTTTCCTCATCATGGTTGTGATGTGCCACCAAAATTGACACCCATCATGGGGATGTGGTCTTAAATATAAATAGAGATACATGAGTGGCACAATTGTTCGAGGAGGGCTTAATACCAAGACACTTCTAGATTGGGATGATCAGAGTTAAAGGTGTATTTTACAAGTTTGTTGCCTAAGTGATGAACATGCAACAACATAGGGGCCCAAATACGTTGAAGCAGAGAGGTGACCTTAGAGATATGTGATTCAATCCGCTAACTACCAGATATTTTTGAGAGAGGTGAACCATGTTGATTTTTTCTCAGGACAGAGATAACAAGAAAAAAATAACCTTCTATGAAGAGATGATGATAATATTGTTTATTTCAATGGTTAGACCCTATTCTAGGGCCCAAATATCAGCCTCATTGTTGGTGCTAAAGCTAAGTTTCCTTACAAATATGTTGAAAATTTTCCCTGCGCTATCTCTAAAGGCTCCACCATAGCTGGCTAGCCTAGGACTTCCATGTGATGCCCCATCAAAATTATTCTTAATGAAGTTTGAGGGAGGAGGGGACTAGTTGGTTAGATTATTGGGGTAAGGAGAAGGGAGATGATCCAAAGAGGAGATGGATTGAGGATGGATTCCAAGACAGATTAAACTGATTTTCTCCACTGGAGGGAATTCCTAGTCCTTCAAGGTCCACTACATGGAGGCAATTTGTTACAGGTCATTTTTTCACATTTTCTCAAATGGCTTGGAAACCAGATCAATCAACATCCTTAACAACTTGGAATCATCCCTTTGCAAAGTCTTAAGAATTATGTCTCCAAAAATTCCAAGTGTTCTAGGTTAATCAACTCAAAACACTATTTTTTGGACCCATCATACTTTCCCTTCTAAAAACCTGCACTATTGCATGTTGCATAAATGAGCAATCACACTGACTAGTGCATGTTACTTTCACTAAGGGTGACATGGATCTTGAATTCCGGTAAAAATTAAAAATAATTTTGAATATTCTCTTTCCAGAAGCTTCTAAGTTGGTTTAACCATTTACTATTAGTTGAGACATTGAACTCCTATCCTCGAGGTATTGTCTCTTATCCCTAGAGCTTATCCTCCCTCATGTGGATCTAAGCCCTAGATTGGTAAAACCCAAACTACCCTATTTACCCTATAAATTTAGTGCCTCCCATAGAGTTCGAGTTGGCTTTTGGAGACTCTTAGTTATGTCCCGATTCTATTGATTTTTACCTAAGGATCCATTACCATCCTTGAGTTGTTATTGAAGGCTTGCTTTGTGGCTAAGGAAGGACAATTTAGTTGGGATACATCTACATGGAAATATCTGTAAAAGGGTTGTAATCTTCTCCTACATTTTATTAATACAAAAATATTTATTTTCCTATACTTATGTATATTTTATGCATATGTATTTCAATTCCTTCTTGACTCATTGATCAAAGATATTAGTCTATGCTATTTGTATCTTTTAGCTCTTGTGCTTGTTATAATAATTTTGAAGGTTCCATTTATAGCATTTGGAGCTAGAGATAAAGTTCACTAGCAGGGAGAAGATGAGAACTTGCATTGGACTCAAGGTAAGTATTTCCTCCATGTTCTAATTTATCTAAAGAAATCACAAGACTTTTGTTTCTTTTGTTTCTAGATCAAGCCACTAGATCTAGGGAGTTCACTTTTGTTCACAGAAGAAAATTTTTTGTCAAACAACTTGGCGACTCCACCCTTAAGGATTTTGATGGAAGAGGATTTAAACCTTACGAGATCCCGAATTCATTATAAGTAGAATTAATTGGAAAAACAGTCTTGATAGAGGTATAATTCATAGATGGACCTTTATATTATAACCTCTTACTAGGATGAACATGGATATATGCCATGGCAGCCGTGGTATCAACTTATTTTAGGATTATTTCTTTCCCTCACTAAGGGGTCATTGTTGCCATAAATCAACTTGCCTTTTTCGTTGCTGATTCCCAAAGTACTGGGAGTATTCCACATGTGGGTGAATCCCCACACCTTTAGCAACATGTTGGGATACTATTGCTTAAATATAATACTTAATGGGACTTTACGCTCCTTTCTCCTCACATTCCCAATCTGGTCGCCCCAATCAAAATGATTTCATCTTGTAATATTCCATCTGATCCCTAGATAATACCTGACAACTCTAACATTGGCTCATTTAGTAACCTTATGTTGCTCAGTCCCGTCGAGCTAGAGTATGAAGCTATTTACTCGGTATGATTAACAAATTCTAATATTGATACCTCAGTAAATTGGTTTGATCATTTTAAAGGTTCATGTTTGAATTTTGACCCTTTTGAGGACATATTTTCCATCGATGAAATAATCATGGAGATCATGATGTCAGATGAAGCAACATGGGCTGATATTCATCATCGATCATGTTTTCTTAAAATTCTTGAGGAAAATCTTGAAGACCTTTATTCACCCAACGTTACTGAGACACTTCGGGGTTCTATCTCTATTCATGACGTGAATTCAAAAAATAATTTAGAAAATATTGAGGAGACCATACCCCTCGATATTTGTATCAAACCTGGAGTTATTGAAAATTTCCATATTGGCACATCTTGTTCTCTCGACGAGATTAAGATTTATAAGTACCTTTTTCAAGAATTTTGTGACGTATTCGCCTGGACATATAAAGAAATGTCAAGCATAGATCTAAACATTGTTGTGCACAAGATTAAACCTATCTAGAAGCTAGACTTGTTCTATAATGTTTACGTCTGATTCACTTGAAGAAAGTTGCTGCTATAAAAGAAAAAGTTAAAAGACTTATGCGTGTTGGTTTTATCTACCCTGTTCCTTCAATTGATTGGGTTTCAAATATTGTTCCCATTATGAGTAAATAGGGTACGATATGAGTATGCGTCGATTATAAGGATATTAACCATGCTTATCCTAAGGACAACTACCTAACCCCTTTCATTGATCAAATCGTTGAATATTGTGCCAAAAGAAAATTTTTATCATTTATGGGGTACGTTTTCCTACCACAAACTTCCTTTTGGTATGAGGAACGTTGGCACAACCTTCCAAATGGCAATGAACTATGCTTTTCATGATATCAAGCATATAATGCACCTTATACATCTTACAATGATATTCCTACAATGTCGACATTATAACGTAAGATTAAATATGCATAAATGTGTATTTTGTGTACAATCTGGTTGACTCTAGGATTCATAGTGTCCAAGAATGGGATCCACATTGATCCTATGAAAGTCCAGATAATCATTTATTTTCCTGCTCCCTCTTCACTCGTTCAATTACAATTTCTTCAAGGGAATTCTAACTTTCTAGGTAGATTCATCCCTAACTACATAAAAATTACAAAAGGATTTACTCACTTATTGAAAAAAGGGTTTCCCTTCCATTGGGATCACACTGCTCAAAATATTTCAATGCCCTGAAATATGTGTTAGCTCGAGCATCTTTATTATATCCCCTACTTATCAACGAGACTATTTCCTTTATTCATTTGCGGTAGTTACCACCATTCAATAAGATGATTTAGGTGATGAACACCCCATATATTACTTAAGTTGAAAATTGATTGCGACTGAAATGAAGTACTCACACGTCGAAAAGTTAGCTTTGGAAGTTGTGTAAGATGTCCACATATTTTGCCATTCTATTCTACTTCAGAAGACTCTTGTGGTTTCTGATTGCAAACATATGACTTACATTTTTTCATGTCAAATACTAGGGGGAAATACTCAAAATAGATAGTTATCCTTTGAGAGTTTTATTTGGAATTATTCAAATCCAAATCTAAGAAATCCTTAGTTTTCATTGAAATGATTTGAAACATTCTCTCCTCTGAGTCAGAATAAAAAATTGATGATTCTATTCTAGATGAAACATTGTTTTCTATTGACTCTTTTAATCCTTAGTATGGAGATATCATCATTTATTTCCAAACCTAAACTTTCTAGCTTGACACTACTCATTCTGATCAATGTCAAATATGATGCCAGGCTCGCCAATACATCATAATTGGTGTCACGCTTTATTGCCATGGTGTTGATTATATTTTTCGATGCTTGATTACTCATGAAGATGCCAGGAAAGATTTGAATAAATTTCATGCTGGAGCATGCAATGGACACATGTTTGGCTACGCGACCACCCAAATTTTTTTATGTGTTGGTTATTTCTAGCAGACTATGTTTCGAGATTATATTCTAGTAGTCTAGAAATGTCACACATGTCATTTATAATAGAAAATCTTGTGCTCCACTTACTCCTATGCATCAATTATTATCATTAGACCTTTTTCAAATGGGGCATTGACTTTGTGACTTGTAACCCTCCTTCGGCTGGGGGGCATGGCTACATTATCATTGTTGTAGAATACTTTACAAAATGGGCATAAGCGATGCCTACATTTCATAACAACGATAAAACTACTGCATTGTTCCTTTTCAACCATGTTATTGCCAGATTTGGTGTGCCTCAAGCCCTCATTACAAAGCATGGCAAACATTTTCAAAATTACATGATGTTTGAACTTACTGCCAAGTTGGGCCTTCAACATGATAACTAAAATCCCTATTATGCATAAGATAATGGGCAAGTAGAATCCATTAATAAGGTTTTGAAAATGATGCTCTAATTGATGGTAGGGATTCATAAGAAGTATTCTCATTCCTGTTGAGTTCCAAAACTTTCTTTCCCTTAGCTATTTTTCTCATCCTTCCTTCTCTGTTTTTCCATGAAAAATGCATCCTTATCATCAAAAACCATTACACATTATCTCAAGGAGTATATTTTAGTGATTGACATGTTATACTATTATGTTTTCTATTTGAATAAGTTTTTGTCTTTTAGCTACAGAACGCAGCCACATTCTGCATCTAATCGGTTGTTCCGTAGCTACTTCCACGCTTTTGTAGGTTCCAGGTGCCGAGAGGGGAAAAGGAATACATGCGTAGCTTGGAAAACATTAGGGCATGGATCGTATCCTATTCATCTGGCCTAGATCGATGAGGAAGACGCTGGTCAAAGGGAAGTCAAACATAGAAACCTATGGCAAACAGGACTCTGTTTTGCACACGTTTCTCAGAGATAGGGATCTGAAGCAGTTTCCTGAGGCCACGGACTTCATCTGCCACCTGCAAAAATGGAATCCAATAGCCATTACCATAAGATTTATGTTTCCAAGCAACCAAGGACAAAAATTCTGCATACTTGCCTGTTTACGTGTTTTACTGTAGCTTATATCTCTCTTTACAACAATTGTATAATTTCCTATAAATACCGGTGTGGAGAACGCAGAACAAGTTCAATTTTTCTTATGTATTAAGTTAAGATTTCTGCTCTGTAGTTTGAAGAAATCGTTCTCTGTTTTTATATAAAGACTTTGTTTCAATGGATACCTAAAGTGTTGTTGGAGTGTTGACTAAGTACTGATAATCTGAGACCTTTGCAGAGGGCCCCTGCGTTGGTCAAGGTTATATTCTATTTATGTTTTGTCTTTCATGATTAACTGTAAATTCACTGTGTTCTTTTCATGTTGTTCATAACCATTTTTCTAACTTTGTTTATAATGTAGCTTGTGTCATGTTTTTATTAGCACAGAATAACTGTTTTTGTTTCACTACTTTCTAGTTTCTTATCAGTAGCTTGAACTTGATGTCAGTAGCATAAAGTAATTTAGATTTGCTAATCATTAGTCTAGTTTCTTTCATTTACAGTCATTAGTCTTTAGATTTTTAATTTAACTGATCAATTCCATTTTGTTGTTAGTTTATTAACTCATGTTGTAAGTGAATATTTCCGAAAGCCATTTCAGTTGATGGTACATCTTAAAACTAAGTGGTGAAATATTTCATTTATGAATGAGTCTTTCTCTGCATTTTTATGTTTACTTTTTCTTAGAACAATGAAGTATGGAGTCCCTCAACATGCTATCACAAGGAGGTAGTTCTCCCAAAATTGTGTAGCAGAGTGATAAAGCACTTCATTTAGATGTTATAGTAGATTAGTTGCAATCTCACTTTCAGTCCTAGTCTTTCATTTAATTTTGCTGCAATTTCATTTTCAGTTTTAGAACAATGAAGTATTGAATCCCTCAAAATGCTATCACAAGGAGGTAGTTCTCCCAAAATTGTGTAGCAGAGTGACAAAACACTTCATTTAGTTTTTATGATAGATTAAATGCAATTTCATTTCTATTCATAGTTTTTCATTTAGTTGCAATTCCATTTTCAGTTGTTCATTATGTTTTAATTCTGCAATAGACTAGACAATAGTTATAATCTCATTTCCAGTATTTCATTTTTAGTTCATCATAGATAGCTGCAATCTCATTTTCAGTTTTAATATCTCATTTAAGCTTTGGTTTTGTAATTGATTAGATAGTAGTTTGAAGTCTGTTTAGTCTATGTTTCGGAAACAATCATAATAGCAAGAAGAGAAACTTTGTTAAAACTTTACTTCCAAATTTGACTTGAAGCATTTTTAGCTCTCATTTCATTTTCTTAGCAACAATAGATTTAAGATTTGGTTAGGAATTAAAAGATCAAAACCCCAAAACAACTTAAAATTCAAAAACACTGAAGTAGGAAGTGCCATCTAGCACATATAGTGCACTACACTTTATCAGTTTACGATACCCGGATTGATAACTTATGTAGAGCAATTTAGGACACTAAATTGACCAAACATTTTGGCGACATTGCCGGGGAAGTATAACTAGGCAGCCTTGTCTCTTACATTCAT
>APFE031311322.1:0-46446 GCA_000404065.3 Pinus taeda | reverse complement strand
AAAACAAAAAAAACAAAAAAAACAAAAAACAAAACAAAACAAAAAAACAAAACAAAAAAACAAAAAAAAAAAAACAAAACAATAAACAAAAAACAAAAAACAAAAACAACAAAACAAACCAATGACATGCATAGAGAAAGAGATTCTAGGGGTAGATTTATAGCTAGGGGCAGAAGTTCAATTCCCACAACTCCACCTACTCCACCAAGAACTATAAAAGACACAACTTCGTCCCAGACTCATACTCCCAGCCATAGGACTCCTGGAATTCAAGAAGACAACCACAGTATAAAGAAGAAGAATCAGACAACTTCAAAGAAGAATGAATCCAAATCTTAGGGAAATTGTGAAAGAAGAGCTCCAAAAATTACTCAATGTAAACTTCATTTACCCAATTTCAAATAGCCAATGGGTCTCTTGTTTGGTAATTGTGCCTAAAAACAATGGTAAATGGAGGGTGTGCATTGATTACCGAGAATTGAATAAAACAACCTTGAAAGATCACTTTCCTTTGCCCTTCATAGATCAAGTGTTAGATACATTAGCAGGTAAAAAGTATTTCTCATTTTTGGATGGTTTTAGTGGTTATAATAAAATTCAGGTAGCACCTGAGGATCAGGACAAAACCACATTTACTTTTCCATGGGGAACTTTTGCCTACCGAGTGCTTCCTTTTGGGTTATGTAATGCACCTGCAACATTCCAAAGAGCAGTACTAGGAATTTTTTCTAATCTAATACATGATTATGTAGAGGTATATATGGATGATTTTATAGTCTATGGTAACACATTTGAAGAAGCTTTGGAAAATCTAGAAAAAGTCCTTAAAAGATGTAAAGAAACAAACCTTTCACTAAGCCATGAGAAATGCTTTATGATGTTTAGAGAATGTATTGTTTTAGGACATCACATTTCAGGAGATGGGATTAAAGTTGACAAATCTAAAGTTGAAGTCATCTCTAAGTTATTAATTCCAAATTGCCAAAGGGATGTTAGAAGTTTTCTAGGATTTACAGGTTACTATAGAATATTTATAGAAAACTTCACTAAAATAGCATCTACGCTCTTCAAATTTCTTACAAAATATTGTGAATTCAAGTGGAATCCTGATTGTCAATTAGCATTTGAAACCTTGAAAGCAAAAATATCTGAAGCACCTATCTTAAGAGGACCAAATTGGAAACTTTCTTTCCACATTTCTATAGATGCTTCAGATACAACTCTGGAAACTATATTGGGAAAAAAAGATTTGATTCCTTATGCCATATACTATACAAGTAAAAATTTGACTCCCACTAAGTTGAATTATACTGTGATTGAAAAAGAATTCTTAGTTGTTGTTCATGCAATTAACAAGTTTAGGCACTATATAACAGGCTATGAAAGTTTTGTTCATACAAATCACTCTGTAACTAGATATTTGATGAATAAACCTATTACTAATGGCAGAGTTACAAGATGGCTTTTACTTTTGCAAGAATTCAAGCATTACTATGTGTTAGTGTCGGTACCTTCATCCCTCCATCAGTGATCAAAATTCTCTTTTTGCATGCATTTTAGGTGTCTCATTTGATCAGTTGCATTCCATTAGGTCATGGATCATCTGATGGTAGTGGCTCACTATCAATTTCCCTCATGGTCTTTACCTGCAGGCCTATTTTCAATGTTAGTGTCGATACCTTCATCCGTCCATTAGTGATCAAAATTCTCTTTTTGCATGCATTTTAGGTGTCTCATCTGATCAGCTGCATTCCATTAGGTCATGGATCATCTGATGGTAGTGGCTCGTTATCAATTTCCCTGATGGTCTTTACCTGCTAGCGTATTTTCACAAATTCAGGTCATTTACAGTCATCTTTTGTCTTTACATCTGCAAAAGTCATTTTTAAGGTTTCAGGTCTCATTAGGTCTAGGGTTTGTCATCATGGTCCTGTAAAAGATCAATAATGGTCAGCAGGCATATGAGGATGTTTAATAAGGTCTTAGCATCAAAAATTTCAATAATGACATTCTCAGTAATTGATTTTTCCTCAAAACCCTATTTTGAGAAAAAACAGAGTTTTTATGTTCTATGAAAAAAATATCATGTAATTTTAATTTTCCTATATGTAATAAGTATCATTTGTAGCCCTGGCAGCCCTGGGTCACCTTGCCAAACTCCTGAACTCTAGCTCCTGCAAAAGAGACAAGGAAATCCAAGCATTAGTCCATCAAATGTCAAAAAAAGAGCCAAACTGCAAAACAGAGTTTTAAAGAACAAAGTGAAAAAGCAAACTTTAGAAAGTGGTTTTTTTTTTTAAATGAAAAAATTAAAGTCACTTGTATATAAAAAGTATTTCTTGTGTTAAATACATCATTTGTGTGCTAAAGAGTGAGAGAACAAGTGGAAATTGCGATTTGAGGCGAAGAAAGGCAATTTGCATCAAAGTTCTGGAATTTCTCTGGGCGCAACGCACTTGGGTAGTGGCACGACACACCGGGCGCAGAATTTACATTGAAACTTCAACGGGCGCAGTGCACCTGTTAGGTGTGGCACACCTGAGTGTTGGCGTGGTGCACCAGTCCTCCAAGCCTAAATTTCACCCAAACGACTTTGCCAAACTCCAAAATCTTGCAATCATCATTCCTCAAGTAAGTGGAACCTCCCATTTTGCCATTAAAAGAGATTTGATCTTCTTTGATGATGTTTTAATAGGTGAAAATTCAAACCCTAGTTTACTGCACAATCATATTGCAAAAAATTGTCTATGGTTTTGAAAGTTGTCATTGTTACTGTTTTGCTCTCCTGCATCATTTTCACATTCCCTCTTCACCACATTTCCTAAATTTCATTTCCCTTTCCTTCTCTCACTTACAATCATCCTACCCCCTATCCCCAAAACCCTAAAAGCCTAACAAATTTCCACTATTCCCCAAACCCTAATTTGCATTCCCAAACCCTATCACTCCCTAAAAACCCTACAGCTAGCATCAAATCCTCCACTTATCAGTCCCACTCATCAGTCATATTCATCAAATCCAAAGAAGAAAACAGTAGTCACCTACTCTTGATATAAAATCTCTTCATACTCATCACTTTGCACCATACAGTGGCAAACATGGAAACATATTCAACTTATGAAAGGGATGAGGAGATAGTGAGCAATTCCTCCCAAGAGATTCATGCACCAAGAAGACCACATAAGGGAGGAAAACACATCCGGGAGGAGCCCACTACACTTACAGAGTTATTGGCCTGTCCCCTTGCAATAAAATGTTTCAAATATCATTCTTGCTACCAGTTTTGTGAGATGGTGGAAAGGGTGAAATACCACCATGAACTTGCTAGACTATTTGTCCTCCATCTTCACAATGGCCGGGTAAATTTAGTAGGTGTTACCTTCACTTTGACACGTGGAACTATAACTGAAGCAACAGGTATTCCTAATGTGGGTGAATAGTAGAACAAAGGACAACTTGTGGACAAAGAGCATTATGAGCCTTATATCAAGGCTAGTTATCGGAAGCAGATCAGTAGGGTCTTTCCTTTCAGATACCTACAAGACACATATGCTCCACTCATGAAGCTCATTATCAGATACTTCAGTTGTGAAGGGATATTTTCTCGCTTGTACACTTATCATGTTAAATTATTGATGCATTTCATTAGAGTGAGGATGATGAACCTCCCCCATTTCATATGTAGAAATATTGAGAAAATGACCACATTAGTGCAAAGAAAACCTCCTCATCAACAGTACAACAACATTTTTCACTTTACATTGATCAAGATTGTGGTTTTACATCAGCTGAGTTTGCTGAATGTTTCATGGGATGATTTCATTTCACATGAGGTTTTCAAAATCCCTTAAGTGACCCCATCAGTTTTTCAAGAGGAAGGAGGGCCTTCAAATCAACCAGAGGTGCATGAGACTCAAGCTACAGCTCAGGCTACAGGGGTGCCAGTATATGTCACTTATGAAAAGGGGACAAGGAAGTTATTTGCAGCTGCAAAACAAGTACTATCTCCACCAGGGGTGGAAGGGATCTTGTTTCCTTCATCAAATCACAGGAAAATGCTATATTCACTGGGGGTGAAAGGGGATTTTCCTTCTTCTTTAGAAAAGCAGGTACAAGACAAATGAAAACAATCATTGCATGAGGAAGGGCCTTTTGAAAGTCAGGAGAGAGATTTCATTTTGATTCAGGATGATGACGCTGATTTGGGCCCCCAAGCTCGAGACTCAAGGAGATCATCAAAGAACAAGAATCTGACATTCATGCCTTAGCTCTTGACCTTGAAAGGGCTAAGTGGATCATCAATTACTTTGAGCAAAGGAACAAGCAGTTGGAGGATAAGCAGACGATCATGGATTTGCAAACCATAAGAGAAAACAAGCAAGCAGCAAAAAGAAAGAAAGTCAAGTTGACACCCCTTGAGCAACAGATTGATGTTGACCGGGAGTCATGGCTAGAGAGGGAAAATATGCACTTGGAGAAGCTGCTTGAAAAGGCCAACAAGGATAAAAAGATGTTGCGGCACATGGATTATCATTATTTGGCACGAAAGAAAATTTGCAAAACTAGGATAAGGTGCCTAAAGGCTAAGTTGAAGAAGACTTTGAGGAGTAAGAAAGACCAAGATAAACTCAATATCTTGGCTGAAGCTTCCTTGGCCCAAAATAGTACTTGATTAAGGTCACTCATGCCAAATTTCAAGAAATTTGGCAAACTTTTTGACAATTTTGAATTTTTGAAGGAAAAAACAGGTTTTTCTGACAGGTGCGTAGCACCACCTGGCGCTCGCTTTTTCTAGGGACCTCCTCTAGAGGAAAATTTTGCATTTTTGGATTCCACATGGAAAATTATGAATACCCATAAATTACTAGAAATATTTGACAAGTTTTGGGTCACCAAAAGGGCCAAAAACACCTCAAAAATGCCCACTCTGCCACTTTTTGGCCACACAGGAAGGAGTGTTGGGAGAACTGATAGAAATTTCCAACAAGCCTACTTGGAGAAAATTTGGAAAAGGGGAAGGCCTTCAAATGCAGCTAGGAAAAAGCATTATGCACAGAAAAAGTGGCGCTATGCACAAGATGAAAAAGTGCCATTTTTGCCTAAAAACTCTGTTTTCGCCTAGTTTTCTTCTAGTTTGACTTTTTCTCTCTTATGGTTAGATTCATGAGTTGACATGATGTACATTCATGTAATATGATGTAAAAATGATGCAAATTGATTTGATAAGGTAGATACATCAGTTGTAGGTGGTTTGGGGTTGAATGAATCAGTTTCTTAATTTCTAGAGGCAAGTTGTTCTACTGCCTATTTTTGTGTTCCTAGTTTATAAATGGTTGAAACCACCCCTCTTCTCATGGATTTTACCCCTGATGGATAGCATAGGTGGTTTGAGGTCTATATCATGTGTTTTTCAGTCATTTTTAAAGTTTGGACTCTTGTGAAATCTTTGAGCATCATTGTACATTCATCTTTGCAGTTTGGCAAGGAATTAGACTAGGGTTTGCAGCATTTTGTGGGATTATTATGGTAAGGTGATTTAGTATTGTTTCTCCTTCTGTAATTCAAGTTATCATATGTTTATGTGTGCCATTATCTCTCTCTTTTCAGCTTAACTAAATGAATCAAGTATAAAGGTGGAAATAATTGATGTTGTAGTGCTCTACCTTAGGGTTTGTTCAAATTTTCATGTTTTCTACTGTTTGAAGAGGATCCTTGATACTTTCATGCCCTCTCCAACTCCTCACCAGTCTTAAGACTCTCCATTTCACTTATTTCAAAGTACTAAAGCATTTGCCTACCTCACCCCACAGAAATCTCTACAAGATTGAGTTCATTCCTCGGATCCAAAGTTGCCTTTCACTTTTGATCCAACAAACCTACATAAAACTCAATCAAACCCCTCTGAGCATATACCTCACCTAAAATTAGTCTTTACATCAGTCATCTCAAGCTTTAGTTGCTATATTTTCCTGAGATTAACAAGGAGAGAGCCCTCTCCCGACCTGGTAGGGCTAGCTACCAGGTTAAGCGTGGTTTGATGTTACCCTAGACCTGCCTTTCTCATCTTGAGGTAGATTTAGGCCCTAACATAGTGGCGACCATACTGGGGAAGAAAAGTTTATTTGTTTGTCAGTGTTCTTTACTTTATAAACTACAGACGGAGCGTGAAGCTAGCCAGGTAGCCTTCAAACTGCACATTGCTTTGTGAGTGCATAAGTAGATAAATGGTGCTTCAGTCAATCTCCGATCTAGTCTTATAAATTGAACATCTGACTTACAAATTGCCCCAGTACATCAAATAATTCTATACTTTTGGATGATGAGTTTAGAATTTAGTAGGCTGACAAGATTGTAATGTCAATTTGATTTTTGGGAATAATTCAACACACTGGCTTTCAGACGATACACCAGAGCCAATCTTGATCCTGATACTCCTCCCGTGTATGAAAACCAAAATCTTATTCCAAGAATTATCCGCCAAGAAAGTTCTGTGATTCCTATGTTTAGATCTCGTTCATGCCCGGTTGTTTTTGAATATCTCAAAGACATTCCATTTGATGAAAATTTTGAGCTATCTTTGTTTGAAATTAATCCTGAAAGTGCAGTTGGTGCTACTACTCTAAATCCAGAGTTTGTCAAGGATCTTGAAACTAAAAGAGAAAATCTATCAATTGACGCTTATATTCTGAATCTTCAAACTTCAATTGTGGCTACCAATATTCTCGAGTTCTTAGAATCTGCATCTGATACTCTTGGTTCATCTGTTGTTGTATCTAATTCATAAATCCCTATTGAAACTCCTTTTATTCCCACCATTCCCGTGCAGCCTGCTACCTCTGATCAGAAATCTGCAGTGCTTTCACCCCCATCCACTCCTTCTACACTTCAAACATCAAGAATTTCTTCACCCCCTTCAACTCCTCATACACCGGTTGCTATCATTGTTCCAACTCCTCCTACATCCCCAAGGCTAGTTGTAAATCCACCTTGAGCAATGGCTGCCAGATATGCACCTCTTGTTTTACCACAAAACTTGTATGCCATGCTCGCTGATTACCAAAGCAAGACCCCATTGTTGATGCTTCTCAAGGTGTCACAGCATAGCAACATGTTGATAAGATGAGTGATTTCTTTGATCTCCATGAGATTGATGCAGAGAATGTAACAATGAGATTATTTTTGCAAACTTTTGGAGGTGAAGTCCGAAAGTGGTTTAGAGCATTGCCTGCTGCAACAATAAATTCATTGGAAGCACTTCAAAGACAATTTATGGATCGATGGGAGGTAAAGAAAAATCCACTTCAAATCATTTCTGAGTATGAGAACATAAAGAGAAATGTTGGTGTAAGTGTCTAGGATTACTGTGTTAGATTCAATATTGTTTATAATGCCATTCCAACTAATATCAAGCCACCTATGGGGTTGGATTTGATCAAATTTCCCAATGGTTTTGATCCCGATATGGCATATCAGTTGAGAGAAAGAGACCCGACTACATTGGAGGACATGCAGAAAATTGCAGTAAGTTTTAAAGAAAATTTGTTAGCTAAGAGAGTTAGAACAAGGACTGAGAAGAAGGTGACTATAAAGGAAGAAGTTTCTACTTTAGATCATTTGCTCCCTAATATTGAGAAGATGTTTGATAGATTCACCATTGCAGATAAGCCCGAGACACAGGTTAGAAATCCAAATTTCCGTGGTCAGCAGCAACCACAATTTAGAATCAAGCAACGAGAGCAAAGAGCTCAAGATCCATCAGCTTAACAACAAGTCAAAACACCATTACAACATAATTATGTCCATGGCACTGAATCAGAAGATGATGAGACCCCAATTGGAGAAGAGAATCAATTTTTTACACTAGATGATTTTCCAATCTATATCACTGAAGATGAAGAGCATTCAGAAATTCCAGCTGTCCAAAAGGATGAAAATTTTATATTAGCAAATGAAACAATCCTAGAAAAGGAATCAGATGAGTATCAGAGAGGATAGATGAATGCATTGATAACATGACAAAGGCAATACTCACTCAAGAGTAGGGATGTTCCGATCAATCCAATTCAGAAAAGGAAGGAAGCAACACCACCAAAGAATGACTCTCCAAATGTGCAGAAAAAGGGAAAGGAGCCAGCAGATCCTATTTCTAGTAAAGTGCAATCAACAAACAAAAAGTCAAATCATCCAAGTGCAACAAAGGAGAAAACAAAAAATAAAGATGCTCTAGTCAAAGAGGTAGAGAAAACTACAGCCTTTAGCTTAGAAAATGAAATTGCTAAGTTGAAAGTGTCAATACCTTTGACTGAATTAATGAAGAACAATATTTATAAAGGTCAAGTGGATAAGATTTTGAATGTAGATCCTTTGTTTGATATGGTAAATGTGGAATATGACCAACCTGAACTTATCTTTGGTCCAGCATTAGAAGGTCAATCGGAGGATAGTGATGTAGCTCCTTTTTATACCAGCCTTAGATTGCATGATTATGTTTTGCACAACGCCATGTTTGATTCAGGAGCATCTCACAATCTCATGCTAAAGGCAATTATGGAAAAATTGGGTTTGGACATCACTCGAAAGTATCACGATCTTTATTCCTTTGATTCTAGTAGAGTAAGATGTATTGGTCTCATTAAAGATTTGGTTGTAAGTTTGGATCAGATTCCAACGGAAAATGTTCTTATGGATGTAGTTGTGGCCGACATTCCCCCTAGATTTGGCATGCTTCTATCTAGATAATGGGTGCAAAACTCAAAGGGACATTGCAGTTAGATTTCTCATATGCTACTATTCCCGTGTTTAGTCAAATGAGGAACTTATATAGAGAGAAAAAGATGAAGTACATGATCATGAGCAAGGAGAAACCTATGAATCATCCAATTAATTATGTACATACAGATTTAGAGTCTTTTGTTCTTTATTCTGAGAGTGCTTTCAATGATGTAAATAGTCAATTAGTTGAAGTTGAAGATGTACCCGAGATTACAGAAAATTTTAGAGTTGTACTTCATCAAGAGAGGTAAAGGCTTGAAAGTACCACTGAGCAGTCAACATTCCACCAGCAGCAAGAAAAAGATGGATGGCAACCAAAGGTAGAAAAAGAGGCAGAATTTCAGCATTTGGAAGAAGAAGCTGGTTTGTGGAGTATGGACTTTGATGGAGCATTAGGTAGGGCAGGTGTCGGAATTGATATTTGGATATGCAGCCCTGTTTTCTTGCCAAATAAAGTCCTGAGTAATGTAAGAGTTTGTTCATACAAGTTGGCTTTTGATTGTTCTAATAATGAAGTAGAATATGATGCACTAATTGCAGGCTTGAAAATCCTCAAAAAGTTGAATGTAAAAAGAATTTCAGTTTATGGTGACTCCGAATTAGTAATCAAGCAAGTCAAGGGAAAACACCAAGCAAAACATCCTCAAATGAGGGCTTACCATAATGCGGTTTTAGATATTTTGAGGTTGTTTCCAGATTTTACCTTGACATGAGTTCCTCGTGCATAGAATGTTATTGCAGATTCCCTTGCTACAACAAGTAACTTGAAGATTCCAATGAATTCAAACAATAAGTTTGAAATTCATGTGAAACATCGGCCAACTATCCCTAATAATCAAAGACATTGGCAAGTGTTTCAGGATGACAAAGAGATTGAAGAATTTCTGCAAAATGAAGGCAAATATCAAGACACTTCTATAGATGGTGAGAAAGATAATGGCGAACCAGACTTAGAAGTAAATCAGATGCAAGTTTTGCAGCTGAAAGATAATGTCGTCCCTAAATGCCTCATACCTTTAGAGGAATTATTTGACCAAGATGATGTAGCCTGAAAATCAAGTTTGATGCCGACAAAAAAGGGAGTTGAAGACGTGAATATTGGAACAACAGAAAATCCAAAGATGGTGAAGTTGTCAAAGGCATTGCCTCCTCAGGTAAAGGCAAAGTACATTAGTTTATTGTCTTCATTTACTGATGTATTTGCATGGGACTATTCACATTTGAAGGAGTACAATAAAAGTAGAATTCATCACATCATTCCAATCAAGCCAAACCAAAAGCCATTTCGCCAAAATCTAAGAAGGATCAATCCTAAGTTGCTGCCATCCATAGAGAAGGAAGCGAATCGATTATACAAGGCTGGTATAATCGTTCCAATCAGATTTTTAGAATGGATTTCCAATTTGGTGCCCGTGTGAAAGAAGACAGGTGAGATTAGATTATGCATTGATTTCAGAAATCTGAATAAGGTGTCTTTGAAAGATAATTATCCGTTGCAAAAGATGGACCACATACTCCAGAGAGTGGTAGGGGCATCTCATATGTCGCTGCTTGATGGGTATTCTGGATACAATCAAATTTTGGTCCAAGAGGATGATAGAGACAAAACAACATTCACCACTCCGCGGGGGACTTTCCATTATGCCAAGATGCCATTCAGTTTAAAGAATGCTGGTGCAACGTTTCAGCGTGCTATGGATATCACCTTTGCAAATGAGAAATATGTATTTTTAGTCGTTTATCTTGATGTTTTGACAGTTTTTTCTAATTCATATGAGGAAGATCTTTACCATTTGAAGATTTTTTTTCAGAGGTGCAAAAAGTATGGCATATATCTTAATCCCAAAAAGAGTTTGTTTTCCATGGATGAAGTAAAGCTCCTCAGTCACATCATATCTAAGGAGGGCATCCGCATCGATCTTGCTCGAGTGGAAGCTATTCAAAAATTTGATTTTCCCCGTAGTAAAAAGGAGATCCAAGCATTCAACGGTAAGATGAACTTCATACGTCGTTTTGTGCCAAATCTAGCTGAACATTTGAGGAAAATCACAAACATGTTAAAGAAAGATAGTGTAGTAAAATGGACTGAAGAAGCTATCAAGTCTTTCAATTTGGTAAAGTTGGCCCTGTAGGTTTTAACCCCGTACAGAAATTACCTGCATACGAATTCTAAATCACAGAAAAAATAAAAATGCGAGAGCATAACACATAAAAAACATATACACAGAGATTTCCCACTGGATCTCAAGACCGAGACTACCAGCTGATTTTTCATTATTTCCTTTCAATGTTACAAATACATATTTATACATGCCGAAGCATCCAATACCATGGACTGAAAACCATCGCGTCCAAAACTGTGGACCGAAAACCATAGGTAGGTTCGCCCAACCTAATAACGTAGGTTAGTCGTGGAAAGAATATAACACATCCCAACAGGCCCTTTCTTCAGCTCCAATGTTGATCAGCCCAGATTATTCTCAAGATTTCATTTTATTTTCATTCGCTTCAGAGCATACTATGGCAGCGGTCTTAATGCAGAAAAGAGACCAACTTGAGAAGCCAATTGCCTTTTTCTGCAGAACAATAAGAGATGCAGCCTTAAAGTATAATATTATTGAGAAGCAAGCTCTTGCCTTGGTGAAAGCTGTGAAAGATTTCCGAGTATATATTTTGCATTCTCATATTTTTTCTTATGTCCCTAACACAAGTGTCAAAGATTTTTTAGTACAGACAGATCCAGAAGGGAGACGAGGCAAATGGATCACAACTTTGTTAGAATATGACTTGGAAATAAAGCCAACAAAACTCATCAAGGGCAAGGTTTGGCAAAACTGATGGCAGAGTCTAATTTGCATGCCTTAGACATAAACTTGATTGCTGCCATGTCCAAAGAAGATGAAGACAACTCACTTGTTCAGGTATCAGAAATTTTTATCCATTCCCCTTGGTATTTAGATATTGTATATGTGCTCCAAAATCTTTCACCACCCCCGGGAATGGCTAAAATTTAAAGTAGAACTCTGAAATTAAAGGCTGCTAAATTTTGTATTATGAATAATGCATTGTATTGGAAAGATCTTGGAGGTATGTTACTGAATTATTTGGTTGAGGAAGAAGCAAAACAGGTCATGGATGATTTTCACAAGGGAAATTGTGGAGGTCACCTATTGTGGAAGACGACGGCAAATAAAATTTTGAGAGCAGGGTACTATTGGCCTACCCTCTTTGCCGATGTTTATAAAACTATTACAAGCTGCCACAAATGTCAAATTTTTTAGGGAAGGAGAAAATTACAGCCACTACCTCTCAAACCGGTTAAAGTAAGTGCTTCATTTCAGCAGTGGGGCCTTGATTTTATTGGAGAGATCCACCCTACATCTTTAGCTCAGCATAAGTGGATCTTAACAATGATGGATTATTTTACAAAATGGAATAAGGCCATCCCCGCTCGATAGGCAACAGATATTGTAATAATTCAATTTCTTGAAAATGATATTTTGTCACGTTTTGGTTGTCCTAACAAGCTGATTACAGATAATTCAGCAGCTTTTAAATCTAAAAAGATGATTGATTTTTGTAATAAATATCAAATTACCTTGGGGCATTCTACTTTATACTATCCGCAAGGTAATGGATTGGCAGAATCTTCAAATAAATCATTGGTTAACATCATCAAAAAGCTGCTGGAAACAAACAAAAAGAACTGGCACAAAAAGCTTGTTAATGCATTATGGGCAGATAGAGTAAGTCAGAAGAAATCAATTGGCGTGTCTCTATTTGAACTAGTATATGGTGTTGACACGGTGTTCCCGACATCCCTCGCAATCCTGGTGGTAAAACTTTCGCAGGAATATGACAGCAAAGAGGATCATTTTTAGCGAAGGATAAACCAAATGATCCATTTAAAACAGACGAGAGAGGAGGTTTTCCAGAATACTTTCAGGTTGCAAGAGAGAATCAAGAAAATCTATGACCAGAAGGCAAAGTCAGATAAGTTTCAGGTTGAAGACATAGTGCTCAAGTGGGATGCTAGAAATGAGGACAAAGGCAAGCATGGAAAGTTCAAGAATCTATGGAAAGGACCATTCAAAATTGTTGCATATCGGGGTCAAAATGCTTTTCTCCTCAAGGAAATGAACGGGGATGATTATCCGGGAGGGTCGGTCAATGGTTAGCTGCTGAAACGGTATTATCTTTGAGATATTTTATGCTGTCATAATTTGTCACTATACATACCATTTTATTTCCTTCATTGCAAGTGTGTACTTTCGTCATTCAGTCAGTTTGGGGCCCGAAGTGAAGGCTATAAAACTGGAGGTCTGATGTCAATTTTCGATTACTAAGTGTGGATTGATAGAGTCAGTTGTTTGATTCAGTTTTCAGTCATGTAATTGAGTCCAGTTTTGAGTCAAGATATTGGTTTTATGTTTGCGAAAGTTATTGACTCCATAGCCCAATGGAAGAAGCATTGTCTGCTTTCTAGAGATCTGTAGTTCTTGGCACCTCCTAGGAGCTACTATCCCCATTGGAGCCAATGTTAGTGTTGGTACCTTCATCCCTTCATTAGCGATCAGAATTCTCTTTTTGCATGCATTTTACGTGTCTCATCCGATCAGCAACATTCCATTAGGTCATGGATCATATGATGGTAGTGGCTCATTATAAATTTCCCTCATGGTCTTTACTTGCTAGCCTATTTTCACAAATTCAGGTCATTTATAGTCATCTTTTGTCTTTACATCTGCAAAAGTCATTTTCAGGGTTTCAGGTCTCATTAGGTCTAGGGTTTGTCATAATAGTCTTGTAAAAGCTCAATAATGGTCAGCAGGCACATGAGGAGGTTTAATAAGTTCTCAACATCAAAAATTTCAATAATGACATTCTCAATAATTGATTTTTCCTCAAAACCCTGTTTTGAGGAAAAACGGAGTTTTTATGTTCTATGAAAAAAATTCATGTAATTTTAATTTTCCTATATGTAATAAGTGTCATCTGCAGCCCTGGGTCACCTTGCCAAACTCCTGCACTCTAGCTCCTGCAAAAGAGACAAGAAAATCCAAGCATTAGTCCATCAAATGTAAAAAAGAGAGCCAAACTGCAAAACAGAGTTTTAAAGAACAAAGTGAAAAAGCAAACATTAGAAAGTGGGTTTTTTTTAAATGAAAAAATCAAAGTCACTTGTATATATAGTATTTATTGTGTTAAAGACATCATTTATGTGCTAAAGAGTGGGAGAAGAAGTGGAAATCGCAATTTGAGGCGAAGAAGGGAAATTTGCAGCAAAGTTCTGGAATTTCTCTAGGCGTGGTGCACCTGGGTAGTAGCGTGGTGCAACTGGTCGGCATAGCGCACCGGGCACAGAATTTGCATTGAAACTTTAGCGGGTGCAGCGCACTTGGGTGTTGGCACGGTGCACCAGTCCTCCAAGCCTAAATTTCACCCAAACGACTTTTCCAAACTCCAAAATCTTGCAATCATCATTCCTAAAGTAAGTGGAACCTCCCATTTTGCCATTAAAAGAGATTAGATCATCTTTGATGATATTTTAATAGGTAAAAATTCAAACCTAGTATGCTACACATTCATATTTCAAAAAACTTTGTAGGGTTTTCAAAGTTGTCATTGTTGTTGTTTTGCTCTCCTGCATCATTTTCACATTCCCTCTTCATCGGATTTCCTAAATTTCATTTTCCTTTCCCTCTCTCACTTACAATCATCCTACCCCCTATCCCCAAAATCCTAAAAACCTAACAAATTTCCACTATTCCCCAAACCCTAATCTTCATTCCCAAACCATATCACTCCCTAAAAACCCTACAGCCAACATCAAATCCTCCACTCATCAGTCCTATTCATCAAATCCAAAGAAGAAAACAACAGTCACCTACTCTTGATATAAAATCTCTTCATACTCATCACTTTGCACCATACAGTGGAAAACATGCAAATAGATTCAGCTTATGAAAGGGATGAGGAAATAGTGATTGATTCCTCCCAAGAGATTCATGCGCCGAGAAGACCACATAAGGGAGGAAAACACAGCCAGGAGGAGCCCACTACACTTACAGAGTTATTGGCTTGTCGCCTTGCAGTAACATGTTTCAAATATCAGTCTTGCTACCAATTTTGTGAGATGGTGGAGAGGGTGAAATACCACCATGAACTTGCTAGACTATTTGTCCTCCATCTTCATAATGGCCGGGTAAATTTAGCAGGTGTTACCTTCACTTTGACACCTGAAACTATAGCTGAAGCAACAGGTATTCCTAATGTGAGTGAACAGTTAAACAAAGGACAGCTTGTGGACAAAGAGCATTATGAGCCTTATATCAAGGCTAGTTATCAGAAGCAGATCAGTAGGGTCTTTCCTTTCAGATACCTACAGGACACATATGCTCTAGTCATGAAGCTCATTATCATATACTTCAGATGTGAAGGGAGATTTTCTCGCTTTTACACTTATCATGTTAGATTATTGATGCATTTCACTAGAGTGAGGATGATGAACCTCCCCCATTTCATATGCAGAAATATTGAGAAAATGACCACATTAGTGCAAAGAAAACCTCCTCATCAACAGTACAACAACATTTATCACTTTGCATTGATCAAGATTGTGGTTTTGCATCAGCTGAGTTTGCTTAATGTTTCATGGGATGATTTCATTTCACATGAGGTTTTCAAAAGCCCTCAAGTGACCCCATCAATTTTTCAAGAGGAAGGAGGGCCTTCAAATCAACCAGAGGTGCATGAGACTCAAGCTATAGCTCAAGCTACAGGGGTGCTAGTATATGTCACTTATGAAAAGGGGACAAGGAAGCTATTTGCAGCTACAAAACGAGTACTATCTCCACTTGGGGTGGACGGGGTCTCATTTCCTTCATCAGATCATAGGCAAATGTTATCTTCACCCGGGGTGAAAGGGGATTTGCCTTCTTCTTCCGCAAAGCAGGTAAAAGATAAAGGGAAGCAACCATTGCATGAGGAAGGGCATTCTAAAATTCAGGAGAGAGATTTCATTTTGAATCAAGATGATGATGCTGATTTGGGCCCCCAAAGCTCGAGACTCAAGGAGATCATCAAAGAACAAGAATCGGACATTCATGCCTTAGCTCTTAAATTTGAAAGGGCTAAGTGGATCATCAATTAAGTTGAGCAAAGGAACAAGTAGTTGGAGGATAAGCAGACGATCATGGAGCTACAAACCATAAGAGAAAACAAGCAAGCCACAAAAAGAAACAAAGTCAAGTTGACACCCCTTGAGCAAGAGATTGATGTTGATTGGGAGTAATGGCTAGAGAGGGAAAATATGCACTTGGAGAAGCTGCTTGAAAAGGCCAACAAGGATAAAAAGATGTTGCAGCATATGGGTTATCATTATTTGGCACAAAACAAAATTTGCAAAGCTAGGATAAGGTGCCTAAAGGCCAAGTTGAGGAAGACTTTGAGGAGCAAGAAAGACCAAGATAAACTCAAGATCTTGGCTGAAGCTTCCCTGGCCCAACATAGTACTTGATGCAGGTCAGGTCCCTCATGCCAAATTTCAAGAAATTTGGCAAACTTTTTGACAATTTTGAATTTTTGAAGGAAAAAACAGGTTTTCCTGACAGGTGTGTAGCGCCACCTAGCGCTCGCTTTTTCTAGAGACCTCCTCTTGAGGAAAATTTTGAATTTTTAGATTCCTCATGGAAAATTATGAATACCCAGAAATTACTAGAAAGATTTGACAAGTTTTGGGTCACCAAAAGTGCCAAAAACACCTCAAAAATGCCCTCTCTGCCACTTTTTGGCCACACAAGAAGCAGTGTTGGGAGAACTGATTTGTGGAGTGGCAAATGGGCACCAAATCTAGAAATTCCACTTGTTCTATAAAGTAGACAAACATACCTTTCCAACAAGCCTACTTGGAGCAAATTTTGCAAAGGGGAAGGCCTCCAAATGCAGCTGGGAAAAAGCACTACGCACAAAAAAAGTGGTGCTACGCATAGGATGAAAAAGTGCCAATTTTGCCTAAAAACTTTGTTTTTTGCCTAGTTTTCTTCTAGTTTGAGTTTTTCTCTCTTATGGTCAAATTCATGAGCTGACATGATGTAAATTGATGTAATATGATGTAAAAATGATGAAAATTGACTTGATAAGGTAGATACATTAGTTGTAGGTGGTTTGGAGTTGAATGAATCAGTTTCCTAGGTTCTAGAGGCAAGCTATTCCACTACCTATTTTTGTGTTCCTAGTTTAGAAACGGTTGAAACCACCCCTATTCCCATGTATTCGACCACTGACAGATAAAAAAGGTGGTTTGAGTTATATATCATGTGTTTTTTCAGTCATTTTCAAAGGTTGGACTCTTGTGAAAGCTTTGAGCATCATTGTACATTCATCTTTGCAGTTTGGCAAGGAATTAGACCAGGGTTTGTAGCATTTTGTGGGATTCTTGTGGCAAGGTGATTTAGTATTGTTTCTCCTTCTGTAATTCAAGTTATCATATGTTTATGTGTGCCATTATCTCTCTCTTTTCATCTTAACCAAATGAATCAAGTATAAAGGTGGAAATTATTGATGTTGTAGTGCTCTACCTTAGGGTTTGTTTAGCTTTTCATGTTTTCTACTGTTTGAAGAGGATCCCTAATACTTGCATGCCCTCTCCAACTCCTCACCAGTCTTAAGACTCTCCATTTCACTTATTTCAAAGTACTAAAGCATTTGCCTACCTCGCCCCACAGCAATCTCTGCAAGATTGAGTTCATTCCTCAGACCCAAAGCTGCTTTTCACTTTTGATCCAGCAAACCTACATAAAACTCAATCAAACTCCTCTGAGCATATACCTAGCCTAAAATTAGTCTTTACATCAATCGTCTCAAGCCTCAATTGCTGTATTTTCCTGAGATTGACAAGGAGAGAGCCCTCTCCCGACCTGGTAGGGCTACCTACCAGGTTAAGCGTGGTTTGATGTTACCCTAGACCTACCTTTCTCAGATTGAGGTAGATTTAGGCCCTAACACTCTGTTAGATAGACCTAGAAAACAAAACACTGTTTCTGATTACTTTTCCAAGATTTAGATTATCAAAGAAGACTCCTCAGTTGAAGATAAGTTCCCTAATGAATATCTCTTTGCAGTAGCTACTCAAACTCCTTGGTTTGCAGATGTTGCTAATTACTTGGTTACAGAGAAGTTACCTTCACATTTATTTCCTAGAGAGAAAAGAAAAATTATTCAAGATAGTGCAAGATATCATGGATCACTAACAAATTGTATAAAATGGGGCCAGATCTTATGATCAAAATGTGTGCCAGGGAAGATGAAATGCTTGATATTCTCAAAGCATGTCATGATGAGCCATGTGGTGGAAACTTTGCTGACAAGAGGACAGGCTATAAAATCCTTTATTTAGGATATTTTTGGCCATACATGTTCAAAGATGCTAAAGAATATGTCAGAAGGTGCGACAGCTGCCAAAGGCTAGGGAAACCTGCTCCTCAAATGAAATGCCATTGCAACCTCAGGTGCTTATTGAACCCTTTGAAAAATTGGCTTTATAATTTATTGGACCTATTAATCCTCCATCCAAGCATAAAAAGTATATATTGGTATGCACTGATTATGTCACCAAATGGGTAGAAGCCAAAGCATTACTTTTTGCTAACGAAAATTCTGTAGTTAGTTTTTTTTTTAGGATATTTTTACTCGCTTTGGTGTTCCAAGAGAAATTGTGATAGATTAGGGACTTTAATTCACATCCAACATGATAGAGAAGCTTATGGAGGAGTACAAAATCAAGCATAGGAAATCCACTCCCTATCATCCATAAGAAAATGGTCAAGTGAAGTCTACAAATAAAGCGATTGAAAGAATCCTCACCAAGACTGTGCATCTACATAGAAGTTATTGGGAAGAAAGGCTTCCTAAAGCCTTATGGGCCTATAGAACTACATGGAGGAACACAACTGGACATACACTCTATGAACTTGTTTACGGGAAACAAGTCTTGTTCCCCATAGAGTTCCAAGTCAAAACTTTCACGATGGCAGTGTGGTTGGGGATGGATTTATCTGAAGCTCAAAAGCATAGATTGGAGCAATTGAATGATCTTGATGTAATGAGACAAGAGGTTGTTCAAAGGACTAGTCTAGTTCAACAACAGAGGGCTAATTGGCATGACAAATACATCAAGGACAAGAAGTTTCAAGAGGGAGATTGGGCACTGTTATTTGATTCAAAGTTTAAAGATTTTCAAGGGAAGTTTCAAACTCATTGGCTTGGGCCATATGAGATTGAAAAAAATTTCAGTAATGGAGTGGTAAGGATTAGAACAATTAATAAAAGTCAAACTCCTCTCCTTGTGAATGGTCATAGATTGAAAATTTATCAAAAACCAATCTCAAGGGAGGAGTTCATCAAGATCTTTCAAAACAATTCTCAAATGAAGTTGGTGAAGAAGAATTCTTCTTCTCCACCAACTTAGTCGTTGTTTTTTCAATTTAAAAAATAATAATAAATTTTATAAGGTCGAAACCCAATCACTGATTAGCATGCTCATACAAAAAATACAAGGTGAAAATCAGAAGCTTCTGACACCCTATATTTTCCATTTCCTTTTCTGAAGAAAAAATGATGACTCACTTTGCATTTTGCAAAATTCATTGTTTTATCTCATTTTCACTCTGTTTACTTTTGCAAAGTTTCACTTCACTCCACTATCATATTCCACCAATAAATTTTTCCTCTTCAACATTTCTTCCATCTCCATTTTTCATTTATCATCATGTCATATTTTCATTCATACAACCATTTCCATTCCATTAATCCATAAGCCATAATTTGTTCTCTGATTTACATTATGCAGTTGTTCCCATGTTTTGCAATTGTTCCTGTTCTGTATCTAATCCTGTTCTGCAGTCAATCTGATTTTGTAGCAACATTTTGATCATTAGTCCAAGCATAAAGAGGTCAGTTCATAATAAAATTTCATATGCAAGTAATTGAGGTGAGAACAACTTTTGAGGACCAATCACATCGAAGCACCTGTGGAAGTAAACAATAGGAGATTAGCAAGCAAAAAGGTATGTTTCTAAACGTAAAAACAAAAACTTATTTCAAAAAGCAATATAAAACATAAGTTGGTATAACTCGTATAATCACATGACTCCTTGATTTATCATTATGAGATTTTATTGCCATGATGATTCTGCCACACCTTCCGTCTTTAATGATAACGGTCTAATGATGCAATCTCCATATTAAACTCAATGACTCGTACTTAACTGGACTTCTCCAACACACCTGTTAAACGTTAGATTCATGACATAACCTATTTGAATACGACTCTTCAAAACCCTGATTTTTCATTTATTACACCTAGTTTTTCTCTTGTACTCCCGCAACCTTTTTGTGCATACAATCACTCTATTTTTCATACATTTCGTGCATACATACACTTTGTTACCTTGCACACATAGTCACTATGTTTTCGTATCCTTTGTGTATAATAGTCACTCTGTTTTTCACACAGTTCACGTGTACAACCACTCTGTTTTCATATACTTTCGGCACACTCTGTTTCCACACATCTTATGCAAGCAACTACTCTATTTTTGTATACCCTATATTCCCCTACTCATAGTCGTTTTTACTTCCATCTATTTTGTCATTTCGTCCCCATATCCATAGTGATTTTTTAACCAGTTGTTTCACTGCCATATACACAATCCTCTTTACGTAGTCACTCATTTCAAAAACGGTGAAGGGAATTTTAAAGAATAACAGAGAACAGAAGTGACGGGGCTCATAGTCAGAACTGAACCCATAGGAGTGAAGTACATGGAAAGCTATCCTCAATTGAAAGGAATGTTGCAGAAGGCTGGTTGGTTGAGTTTCAATAGAAAATTCAATGGTCACCATAAAGAAATCACCAAATCTTTTGCCAGATCGTTTGATGGAGTGGATGTGGAAATAGGTGACATAAAATTTGTAGTGACCGAGTCTTTTATTGCTGAAGCAATCGAGCTACCAAGGCTAGGAGATAGGTGGTTCAAGAACAAAGAATTTCATGATGAAACCTGGTAGATCATTCTAAAAAATCCAGGTATGGATACTTCAGTTTTTAGGAAAGGGATTCCAATCTCTGCACTTAAGAGCAAATGGGGTAGCATGTTATTAATTTTGCAAAAGTTTTTTATATGCGAGGGAAGATTTGGTTCCATGTATGTATATCGCATAAGACTGCTAATGAATTTTCTTGAGGATGGAACCCTCAATCTCCCATTTTTCTTATTGAATAGTTTGAGAAGAATGGTCACTAATGTTTCAGAAGAAAATTGAAGCAATAGAAACCACTCTTTATCACCATGGGCTGGTAAAAATTTTAGTTGAATATCACTTAAAGAGTGTAGGGAACACATGGGAGAAATTTTTGGTCAGAAACTTCTTCCAAGATGCCCTAGAATTGCTTGAGGGAAGTCCTGCAAAAAGAAGTAGGAGAAGGAAGACCAGTCTCACCATTCAAAACACTCCTGAAACTTTAGTAGAGAAAAACAATGAAGAAAAGCCCATCTCTGAAACATTAACAAAGATCAGAAAGCAGGGAAATCAAAGAAGAAAATTGAAAGAAAAAGTTGAGGAATCTCACAAAAATATTCCTGAACCTTCATCATCTAAGGATGATGAACAATTGCTTTTTGAAAGACTTATCAAAATCTGAAAATAGGTCAAGAAAGATAAAGAGAAAGGGAAGAGAAAACAGGTTATAGAGGAAGAAATCATAGGCTCCCAAAGTTTGAGGAGAAGTTCTAGCCTCAGGGGCAAAGTGAAGAAAAAAAAATCAAAAGAGACCCAGTTCATAGATTTGGGGGAAGAAACTCCAACTCAGTCCCATGACAATATTACATATGAGCAAAGCCCACAGATCTCTCCTCAGCAAAACTTTGAAAGCAGCCCAAGGAGAGCCTCTCCAGGCATCGATCCAATCCAACAGTAGATTTATGACTACATAGAGTCATTGGAGAAAAAGGGTACATTAGTGGACCCAGGGACTTCATCTAATCCGGAGCAGCCTGCCACATCACAAGAGACTTTAACTAGCTCACTCAAACAAGAAATCTATGAGCTAGAAGTTCTAAATAGGCACATCCAAAGAGAAAATGAAGCCTTAAAAGAACAGAACAAGTTGGATAAGATTATCCATGATAACACTATGCTTCACTTGGGTTTATGGCACAAGAAGAACAAAAAACTAAAAAGGAAGAATAAGAAGCTAAACAGGGCACTCATTAATCTCAAGTACAGATTCCTCACTAGGAAGCCTAGGATGGCAGTCGGTGCAAAGAAAAGCAAGAAGAGGTTGGATGTTTTGGCTGAAGTCTTAGAAAAAATGTAGTGAGAGGGGGGAGCTC
Source organism: Pinus taeda (assembly GCA_000404065.3). Taxonomy (NCBI): domain Eukaryota; kingdom Viridiplantae; phylum Streptophyta; class Pinopsida; order Pinales; family Pinaceae; genus Pinus; species Pinus taeda. The sequence continues at coordinate 24,280 of APFE031311322.1, read as the reverse complement.
ACAATTTTTATTGCATGGGGACATGCAATAATCTTGCAGTGTGGGTATGTTGAATTCCAAAACTGTCTTTCCCTTAGCTATTTTTATCATCCTTCCTTCTCTGTTTTTCCATGAAAAATGCATCCTTATCATCAAAAACGATTACACATTGCCTCAAGGGGTATATTTCAGTGATTTACATGTTATACTATTATGTTTTCTATTTGAATAAGTTTTTTTCTTTTAGCTACGGAACACAGGCACATTTTGCAGCTAATCGACTGTTTCGTAGCTACTTCCATGCTTTTGTAGGTTCCAGGTGTCGAGAGGGGAAAAGGAATACAAGGGTAGCTTGGAAAACATCAGGGCATGGATCGTGTCCTATTCATCTGGCCTAGATCGACGAGGAAGACCCCGGTCAAAGGGAAGTCAAACATAAAACCTATGGTAAACAGGACTCTGTTTTGCACACGTTTCTCAGAGATAGGGATTCGAAGCATTTTCCTGAGGCCACGGACTTCATCTGCCACCTGAACAAATGGAATCAAACAGCCATTACCATAAGATTTATGTTTCCAAGCAACCAAGGAAAAGAATTCTGCATACTTGCCTGTCTAGGTGTTTTACTATAGCTTATTTCTCTCTTTAAAGCAATTGTATAATTTCCTATAAACACCGGTGTGGAGAACGCAGAACAATTTCAGTTTTTCTTATGTATTAAGTTAAGATTTCCACTCTGTAGTTTGAAGAAATCGTTCTCTATTTTTATATAAAGACTCTGTTTCAATGGATACCTAAAGCGTTGTTGGAGTGTTGACTAAGTACTGATAATCCGAGACCTTTGCAGAGGGACCCTGCGTTGGTCAAGGTTATATTTTATTTATGTTTTGTCTTTCATGATTAACTGTAAATTCACTGTGTTCTTTTCATGATGTTCATAACCATTTTTCTAACTCTGTTTATAATGCAGCTTGTGTCATCTTCTTATTAGCACAGAATAGCTCTTTTTGTTTCACTACTTTCTAGTTTCTTATCAGTTGCTTGAACTTGATGTTAGTAGCATAGAGTAATTTAGATTTGCTGATCATTAGTCTAGTTTCTTTCATTCACTGTCATTATTCTTTAGATTTCGAATTTAATTGATCAATTCCATTTTGTTTTTAGTTTATTAACTCATGTTGTAAGTGAATATTTCCGAAATCCCTTTTAGTTGATGGTACATCTTAAAACTAAGTGGTGAAATATTTCATTTATGAATGAGTCTTTCTCTACATTTTTATGTTTACTTTTTCATAGAACAATGAAGTATGGAGTCCCTCAACATGCTATCATAAGGAGGTAGTTCTCCCAAAATTGTGTAGCAGAGTGATAAAGCACTTCATTTAGTTGTTATAGTAGATTAGTTGCAATCTCACTTTCAGCCTTAGTCTTTCATTTAATTTTGTTGCAATTTCATTTTCAGTTTTAGAAAAATGAAGTATTGAATCCCTCAAAATGCTAGCACAAGGAGGTAGTTCTCCCAAAATTGTGTAGCAGAGTGACAAACCACTTCATTTAGTTTTTATGATAGATTAATTGCAATTTCATTTCTAGTCATAGTTTTTCATTTAGTTGCAATTCCATTTTCAGTTGTTCATTAAGTTTTAATATTGCAATAGACTAGATAGTAGTTGTAATCTCATTTCTAGTATTTCATTTTTAGTTCATCATAGATAGCTGCAATCTCATTTTCAGTTTTAATATCTCATTTAAGCTTTGGTTTTGTAATTGATTAGATAGTAATCTGAAGTCCTTTCAGTCTATGTTTTCGAAACAATCATAATAGCAAGAAGAGAAACTTTGTTAAAACCTTACTTCCAAATCTGACTTGAAGAACTTTTAGCTCTCATTTCATTTTCTTAGCAACAGTATATTTAAGATTTGGTTAGGAATTAAAAGATAAAAACCCCAAAACAACTTAAAATTCAAAAACACTGAATTAGGAAGGGCCATGTAGCACATATAATGCACTACACTTCATCAGTTTACGATACCCGGATTGATAACTTATGTAGAGCAATTTAGGACACTAAATTGACCAAACAATACTTTTTTTTCCCGCTTTGTGGGCATATTGAACATATATCCAAAATTTTCAGTTGATGTATGGTCTATAAGTGACTCTCCCAATTGAATGTGAAATTCCATCCTTAAAACTAGCCATCGAGCTTATTCTCGCAACTTCTGCAAAAGAAGAACGTTTTTTTCACCTAGCTTACCTAGATGAGACCTGATGTGATGCTGCAATGGTCAATGAGGTTCACAAAAAATGTGTCAAAGCATAATTTGAAGAAATGTTAAACCTTAGTCCTTCTCAGAAGGCGACCTAGTCCTTTTATACGACCAAGAAGCTCACAAATTAGGAGCTATGAAGTTTGAACTATTATTGTTAGGTTATATATATATATATATATATATATATATTCAAGCGTGTACTAGTGAAAGGGGCTTATGAACTGGTTGAATTTAATGGAATTCCCTTGGAGAAACCCATAAATGGGTTGTACCTAAAAAAAATACTATGCTTAAGGTTTCTTCTACATAGTTATTGTGTACATACTATATAGGTTTGCTAGTGTGTTTATAGTGTGGTTTTCTAGAGTTTTTTTACTGCCTATGCTTATCTTGAGTTTCATTTGATTTGCAGATATTGGCGTTCACTTAGCTATATGTTGGTTATGATAATGGCACTAATCGTAGTACTCAAAATATTTCCCCTACAGTGTGGGAAATCTATGTTCCCGATGTCGAGTTAGTGAGCCTACAAGGAATTTGTATCGATCGTTTGACTAATAACATTGTTGAGTATAGTGCAATGATAAAATTATTATTTAATGCTATTTCATGTGGCATTTTCCATTTAGTTTTTAGGATTGATTCATAACTTCTGGTACACCATTTAAATAATGTTTATTAAGTAAGAAGTCTAACTTTATTACACATTTTTTTAAGGGTTCGCCTCTTAGAGCATCATTTTGATTATATTCAATATCTTCATGTTCCTAGGAGTCTTAATACATTAACATATGCATTAGAAAATTATGTATTAGACACATATTTGTAACACGTGCAAATATGTAAACTATCATCATACATTGTTCAAGACAGTGTAATAAAAGTAGGAGACAACCATAGATAGAAAATTGTATATAGTGTTCATTTTTACAAAATATTGTGTCCGAGACACATATGTCCAAACAAACTATAATATCAAAATACATGTAGATAAAATATGGCTCAAAATCCTCTTAGGGAACTAATCCCGACGATGTTCATGATAACACGCAATCGCATAGACAACTTTACACAACAATCAATTGATATGATATGGCACTCTTATAGTGTACCACTGTAGATGAATAGTGTCTTCATTAATCCCTGTGTCTAGAACACTGTTAGTTAAATCCTAGACATGATGCTCAAACTCGACAATTATCTCCATTGTGTCGAGATCAACCATCTCTTCCTACACCCCTTGCATCCTCAGCCTATACAAGATGTGGCTATGTGTGTTGATGAATAGGCAACATGCCTATTGGTCGCATAGGTCCAATATTTGCATGTAAAACCAATAATTAGTATTTGATACACTTAAAATAAAAATATTGTAAGCCAAAAAAACAAAAAAGATTCGAAATGACTTTGTTTTACCTACATCGCTCTATTGCTTTCCTTCAAGTAAAACGAGCCCTGGATCTCCACAGAAATTAGCTCCGACATATGGGTAGTCTTGAGTCATAATCAACCAATCCCACAACTAATCAAAATCGATAGGAGTGAATGTCATGATGGGCGCTCCTTCATGGCTTGCCATCAAATCTACCCATTGCTTCATATGATGCTCTCTAGGTCCAGAAATTTTGTGGGATATCTACCGAGGTCATAGAAATGACACTCTCTATAAAGAAAATGATACCAATATGGAGCCGTATCCAAAATTATTCAATCGTCTGATTTTTTATCTATTGAGTTGTTCCTTTATATTGACTAAAGCCTCTTCACACTAGTTGAATATTGCAGTCTTTAAGCATTCTAAGGTGTACTACATCTGGGTCTTGGGAGCTAAATGTAAAGCAACACTACCAACCAACTGAGTAATAGTAAAAAGGATTGTCGTGAGGGGAATTTGCACAACATCCTTTATCTCAAGTTTTCCATACTTAGTTATTTCAGATTGAGGTCAACAATGAACAACAAGGTAATCCTTCACTATCTATCCACCTCGCCTGAATCTAGATAATGAAATAGGAGCTCCTCTCCATGATAACTCTATAAGGAAGTATATGTCTACGACGTCTATTGTGAAAATGTGTACTCCAATATTGAAGTACTATCCATGTGTATCTCAACATCTTACCAAATATTACAACAATTCTAATTCAGCCTTCATACCGGGAATCATAAAAAACTTTAGAAGCCCACAGTTCCTCAAATATTGTATAGTTGTTGGATCATTAGCAACAACCATGTCCTGAGCTTCATGCTCCCTTTCTCTCTAGGTCAAATCCATTTTCTCCCTGGTAAAACACTTGCAAATAGCATGAAGTACACATAAAATCAACAATAGGACAATTTTTGGGGAAAAAACCAACTCAAAAAAAAAATTTGAAATCCTTGTTGTGCCCATCTCATTGTTTTTTCTTGAACATAATAACCCATAGCACTCACCCTCAGTGGTGAGTGCACTGGGTTACCTTAATTGGTGTTTAATTTGTTTACCCATCACAACTCTCAATATAGGAGGAGTGAGATTGGTCGAGGGCGACTTTTTAATCCTATTCTTTTTTCCTAAATAATACATTAAACAAGATATGGAAATCGTAGAAATGAAGAGAAAGGATAGGTATCCTACTTAGAACTGACGAAACTGGAAATGGTCCACCAAATTGGCTGCAATCAAATGTTGAAGATTGAAGGTAAAAACCACTCAGAGCTCACTCACTTGGTAAAATGAAAATGGTAAGAAATGAAATTACATTTTTACCTTTTATGGTCAAATTAGTCATTATTGAATATTATTTTAATGTTTTGACCTAATTTTTAAAATGTATCATGTATTTTTAATATTTTTGTGGTGTTCTGGGCGGGTTAAAAGGTAATTAAAGGATGTAATGCAGATTATAAGTTAAATACAAGTAATTTAGATGAATGAATACACTTTTATCACTTTTTTGGGCTCGTTAAGATTCTGAAAAAGGAACCTCCTGTAGTCCTCTTTAAGGTACTTTTAGACTCCCAAAACACGAAAAGATTGTCGAGCACTTCTATTTTCGAATTTGTTAAAGTAAATGAAAAGGTGTCTACCCAATATAAGTTTAACCCTTTTTCGGGCAGTGATGGACTATTTATGGAAAATGAATACTTTAGTCAAACATTGATAAAATGTTCAATTGGGTATTGTTTTATGCCTTTTCGGGCCTAAGAGAAAATTTATGAAAAGGAACCTCTTGGAGTTTTCTTTTACGCCTTTTTTTCAAACCCTCTAAAAATGAAAATAAGTTGAGTTACGCCTTGTGGACTTGTAAAAGCATTAAACAATGATGGACTCGTCAATTATGATGAGACCAACCCACTCCTTCTTAATTTTCATTAAAAATACTCAGAAGGATTCATCCGAAGAATGAACTTATAGATCAAGCATATGTTATCCTCCTCAAGCTTGTAAAAAACAAAGAGGTACTAGAAAGAAATAGTTAGGAAATTGGGACAACAAGGCTTCATATATATTAATGGAAATGAGTCGCTATTGAACATGACACTCTTTCACTTCATCTTTGTGACTGATTTGGGTTGGGGAATCTGCTTTCCTCACTATTGATCATACCTTCTGTTGAAACGACAAAATTTCGCTATGCCCACAAAGGGAACCAACCCGATCACAGACCCCGATTAGATATGCTTTCGTTTGGAATGGTTAGTTCAACCGGGTCTTAAAGGACCCCGTAAACTGTTATAGGTGTTGAAATATTACTCCCTGGAGGAAGACTTCCATTAAATCAACAATAGAAAAAACTAACCTATATGTATCAGATCCTATCTATACTTATTCTAACTACTTATGCTAGTCCTAACTATTCTAATCTATCATGTAGGAGCATAAAAAAAGAGATTAAACATCATATATTGATTCCAAGTCCAAATGAATCAATTACTGGTTCACAGACAAATAAGGCTATATTAAATCTTAATTGCAATATTATTACTCATACATGAATACACATTCCTTTCCATACAAATAAAAATTGCAACTGATGTTTAACAAGGTTTCGAATCGACAACTGCTCATGAATTAACCGTGGCAACAAATTATATTTGAATAACCAAGACTAGTAACGAACTGTCGGTTACCAATATAGACAAAAACAAAACATATATATATCTATGCCAACAACAACACCTTAATTCTAAACGCATGAAAGAAAAGGATGATGAATCGGAAAAAGGCTCCTTCTTGATCCAAACAGTCTTATTTATTAGCACAATAAATCCAAAAGCTGTTATGCCCAAAAAAAAGTCCTCCTCCCATCTCTGGAGGTAATATTTATGCAGAACAAGACTGACCCTCCATCTTCCCCTTGACTTTCCACCTTCCTCCCCTTTTCAATATACAAATCAAAATATACAGACGTAGAACGGTCGGTGAAATGTTGACACGTCGAGGTCACATTTGCTGGAGCGTTCTATTTCCTGGGGGAATGAATGGATGCCAATGGAAAGGAGAATGACTGCGTGTCATCTCCTCATGATGAAACCCGGGGCAACATCACTTTCGGGATACACAGGTAACACATGGAAACCCGACCATAAATGCCTAAGGTCGGACCTTAAATAGAGTACACCTGTATATATGTATTCTTAGGATTCACTCGTGCATCTTTTACCCGTAGCCATTCTTGATGCTTACGCATCCACTCTTCGACCTCGCTTGCCTTCTCTTGGTCCTCGCTTGCAAAAATAATCAACATCAGCTATGCTTGTGAAAATATGGTAGAACTGCCTAAAAACACAAATCTTGCCCTCAATAAAACTTTTATAGAATCAAAAGGAACAAGTGTTAAAAAATCGGCCCTTCGTCCAACTAAGGTTGCGATGCAATTAAGTCGCAATCGCACATCACATCGAGTAGTCACATGCAACATCACCCCTGGTCCCACCGATTTCGATTTGCGATTGGCTGGACCCAAAAATATATGTGTTGTGTTTTATAATCCCTCTAGGTCCGCCATATCGCATCACACTTTATGTATAAATGTTGGGTTTCGTCGATTGAGATTTGTGATTGGGGAGCAGACCCGAAATCATATGTGTTATGCTTAATAGTCTCTTCGGGTCCGTTGTACAGCATCGCCCCTTATGTATAAGCTTTTAATTTCGCCGATTGCGATTTGCGATGGGCTTCGAACCCGAAATCATATTTGCTACGCTTAATAATCCCGGCAGGTCCATCATATCACGGAATGCCTTATGTATGGGCCTTGGGTCCCACCGATTGCGATTTGCAATGGAGGATCCGACAAGCGATTGCGATAAATGATATAGCAGCAGACCCAAAAGGATATGGACGTGGTTAATTGCATTTAAAGTCCGGAAGGTCCTCGCTTATCGGATGCAAAAGAGGAATGCACAATGTAACCGCAGAAATTGAGAAATTGTGATAGCGATAAAGGCATGCATCGAGAAATGTATAAAGATCGAAAAAGTGCGGAAAAGGTAAGTCAAATATGCTTGCAAAGTATTTCTATTACAAAATTGTTATAATAGAAATAAAGGGGCGATAGAAGGTTTTGTGGGTTGAGTCCACATACGACCATAGTAAAGAGTGGGGTTTGGTTATATGTGTGGGCATAGAGCACCATGAAGGTTTATGAGGATTGAAAAAGCCCGATGAAAGATATGAATGAAGTTCTAGACTAGGTTATTAATGAATCATGCTGCAGATATTTAATCAAGGGGAGTCTTAACCATTAACAGTTGAAGATTTGATTTGACAGAGAGTTAAAATCCCTGGGATAAAAATAGATCATTCGAAGACATGAAAGATCAAACTTCTAGGGGACCCATTCAAATTTGCCACTAGAGCAAGTTTTAATAGGGTGGTGGTTGTGGCCACAAGAAATGGCGAACGACTGGGCGAACCAGTTATCTTTGTTACCAAATAAACTTTGATCCGTAGAACACCAGGGTGTTAAGATAAACTTGAAATGTATATTGTATAGGCGAACAGGCGTGTGTTCCACTTCAACATTAATTGCTTTGGGCGAGACAAAGACAAATAGCTTCTACTTAATGTTAGGGTTTTGATAGGCATTCTTCCATGGTCATATTATGGAATTTATTGACCCTCCTTTACCTGTTTTCTACTTTCAAAATCCTTTCAGGACCATCACCGGTTTGTCAGTACCTATTTAGGTGTGTACCTCAGCTCTTTATCGTGCATCAAGCTTGATGAATATATGTAGATATGCTTATCTGCACTTTATGTAAGAAATTTTAGTGCTATACTTTCATATGATCGAATGGGGTGCAGTCATGGATCATGCCATATTTTTAAACCGCTTAAGCAAGGTTGGGTTTGCTATATCAATTGGTACTCTGAGCCTAGCAACAATCCCTACTCCAACCGGCTTCCCGAACAAACTGTCCTTCCAGATTGGCACAAGGACTCAACATTTCATTTTCTTTTAAATAAGTCCTTCCAGTTTTAGGTACAAGGACTAGAGCACAATTGGATTTGCCATAGGCTAAATGATAGTGAGCTTAGCCCATGAAAGGAGGTTGGCTTGTAGATGACAAATATTGGAAATTTGTGTGATGGATGGAAACAATGGAGAATAACTGCAAACCTCATAGGAAAGTAAAGGCTAGATCTAGGTGGAATTTTGAAAATGCAGCATTCCACCATGCTAATCCAATTTGTAGTTACACATTTTTTGTTTTATAAAGATGTCCCTACAAGCTTCTCGTATCCAGGTTATCAACAGATCCTTCATAGTTCCCAACATGTGCCAATGAGTGGCTTTGACTCAAATTTCACCGCTGATTTTGCAAGTTCTCATAGGCTCATCGAAGGCTCGCTTAATTTGCAAGGTAATAATGAATTTAGGATCAGTAGACTCATCATCAGGTTAATGAGGGAAGCAAAAGATGAATCTAGTGAATGAGGGTGATCATAAGAGGGTTATAAAAGGTGAAAACGAGACTGAAAGAATAAAATCAAATGCCTGAAAAGGACTGAAATTCAAAATAGAAGGAAAATAAACTTTGCAGAAAAAATAAGAACGTATGGGATGAAAATATAACTTAAGCTAACAAAAAAAATAAAATGAATCCTAACCTACTCAGGTGGTAACCACCATGTGGTGGCTACTGGAATTATCTCTTAAGATGTTGGCCATTAACAAGGAGTTTTTCAGTTTCTCCCTATAAAGTTCTCAATCTATAAGTTCCCTAACCAATTTTTTCCTCAAAATGGAACGAGCCCAGCCATAAGTGTTGGAATTTTGTGTGTTTACCTTTTGGCTCACTCAACTTGTCCCATTTCAAGACTAGCTCTCCTACTTGGTAATCTTTATCTCTTGCCAGATGGAGATCAAACCATCTCTTCACAATCATTTGGTGATTTCTAAATTTATTTCTGGCTTTATCTCTCAATTCCTCCAACCTCACCAATTGGTTGATCATTTTTTGAAGTAAGGCTGAAGGGGTCCCTCTCGAAGCTTGGGAGAGCTATAAAGAGGGAAGGGTAACGTTAGGAGGAAAGATGGCTTCCTGTCTATAGATGTGTAGAAATTTTGAATAATTTAACACTTATTCACAGAGATTATCTTGATTATACATTATTTGCGGAATGCATGCATAATACATAACCTCCTCTACTGTAGATAATAAATTTGCGGAATTAAGAAACAATTGCATGCGCACATTGAAACATCAATCACACATATCAACACATTATTTAATGGGGAAAGCATACAGCTGAAGACCCCGAACTATCTGTATATTATAATGATAGAGAACATGTAACAATACATAGTACAATACTTCTCACAAGTACTCAGTACTATCTCCACCTGTTACACACAAACTAGCTCAGATTTGAACAAGTCACGGGTTCAAATCTCCTCCATTGTTTGCCTGCCTCCACTGCGCAATCCCTGTTGAGAATGAATCTGATCCAAGTTCGAATTTCCTTGGCCTGTACTGCGTAGTCCTCATTGGCAATCTCAATAAATGATTGTGCAAATCTCATGCACAGCTATAGTCACAATTGATAGTAGTCTCACCCTTTCACCCAACTCTAACACTTGTCTATATTGAACTGTCCATGCACTGAGTTAACTGATGTATTCTTTAGTTGATTTATGAGTTAATAATTAGTGAATTAATTAATAATTAATCACACCACTCATCACTAGTGTATTTGTCAGTTAGACTAAATACAACTAGTTCAACTAAGTCAAACTGAACACAACTGCATCAACTCCTCAATCAACTCCACCAAACTCAATCACTTAAATTCTAACTGAAGTCCATCATGCAATAGCTCAACTAACCCATAGGAAAAGCGTATTTCCTTCTGGCAGTTGCATGTGCCACATCCGTAGCTCGAACTAAAGTGTTGCAAGAGGATAAGATAATGTTTATAGTCCAAATATTATTAAGAGCTAATAATATTCGACTGTTCTATTTTTAGACTGGCAGTCTAAAAATAGACTCCGCCAATATGTCTAAAAATAGTGGTCCATCTATTTTTACCAACATGACCAATCATCCATAAATAGCATCGTGCAACTCATAGACCATGATCCATATGTCTAAAAATAGACTTTGCGCCAAAAATAGCCTACGGTCCCACTTAGTGAAGGCGACTTCTTTTCACTAAGCTCCATCATCTTGTTCCATTTTCAACAAGTGTAGGGTGTATCAAACTAAGGAGTGTGACCCACCTATCCCATCGAAGACCTTGGAGGATTCCAAGTGGTAGTAGGTAGATGTGTCTAAGAAATGAAATTTAAGAAATAAAAATCAATCTAAGAATAAACAAATAAATGAAAAATCAAAGGAAGGAAGAGGAGACAGGAAAAAAAGGAAAGACAAAGATAGAGGAAAATGAGAGATAAGGATGAAAGGTAATGATGAGGTGGGTTTGGTGGTAAAGGATGTGATGTGGAATCACACCAAGGTTTCCATGTGGACCTAAGTACCATGTCATAAACCACATTATAAATTTTATTATAATTTTCTTATGGTTTTCTAGTTCTTCAACTTTAAGGGTACTTTGTGGCCATAAACAATGATTTATGGGAAATTTCAAGGCGTAGATATCCTTTGGCAAAACAGGAAATGTTGATAAATGAAATTTCTCAACAAGAGCTTTCTAAAAAGCTATTCTGAGTGCAAAACAAAGTCAATATACAAATGTCACATCTAAAATAATGTAAGAAGAGGAACAAAGTACCAAATCACTTTAGATTCAGCTGATAACTCATAACAGACCATGGGGAGGCTAATGGAAAGATAATGAAGAGAGGAATCCATCCAATACAACCAAATTTTTTTCTTCAACGTGCATAAAATCTCACAAAATATAAAGAAATAAACTTTTATCCTTAGATATAAAAAATTATGTACATAATTTACAAAATTGTATAATTTCCTTTTTCAATCTAACAAGATTTAACTATATGCACATTTTGCATAACTAGAGGTATTGATAAAATAGGAAAATCTTAGGTTCACATATCAAAGGCATGGAGGAAGAAAAAATATCCTACAATCATAAAGAGAACATCAATGTCAAAACATTAGTTCTAATAATAAAGAGACTAAATCCAATAAACATGGAAATAGAGTGGAACCAATTAAATTGATAAAGACTATAGGAAGTCTACATGCAAAGCTATATGGATGATAGTGAGAGAATGATTAAGGAATCAGAAGACCAAAATCAAATGAACAATTACCTATTGCAAATCCTAGATCAGTGCAAAAATTCTTAAAGAATAGTTTAGGATCAAGACATGAAGAAGAAAGAAGATCTTGTGCAAGGAGAAATGAATAGAAAAGATTTAGACACTCAAGCTAGAAGAGATCAAAGATATCATCCCTCACCCACTCATTCATCTAGGAATATATATGCAACAAAATAGTTTAGGAGCAACCTAGAGTTGTCTCTTATTAGACATAAAAGAAGAAGATGTGAGTTGGATGGTTTGTAAGGTGAGCTTAGAAGCCACCTACCTTTGAAGGAAAAAATAGAAGGGGAAATGATGTGAAAACATTGTTTCTCGTAATTAGGAATTATTTTAAATTGCATAGCTACTCATTTTACTTGGAAGACAAAATAGACATATACCATTTGCATGGAAAAAATCTATATGGTTGGACAAGTTGAAGTAAGTCAAGTGCATAGATGATGAAATGATCTCTTAAATGTGGTTTAAGAAGTATTGCCAACAATAATGTGTTTCATAGCACTACTATGGTAAGAAGATGCAATAGTTCTTTTAACTCAAATTGGAAAACATGTCCATGGTGGAATATGAATGAAACTTTTTGTAGTTATTAGTGTATGTTGGCTTTACCTAGGAGAAGAAACTAAAAATTAGAGGTTGTAATGACGTCTACATCATTTTATAAAGACAAGATTAAATTTTATGAGCCTAAGATATTCGTTGATACCATTAGAAAGGCCAAGTACTTGTATGAGTAGAACAAAGACAAAGAGAATATTCAGAAGTTTTGGAGGGATAAGAATAAGGAAAATTCAAATTAGAGAAAGAAGGGATTCAAACCACCTTTCAAAATAAATAGTCCTAATAGAAATTAGCAAAATCAGCATGCTCAAGATGAACCCAAAGTGGATGAATCCTTGCGAAAAAAGAGAAAGGCCATTAATCGAATGTTATGAATATAAAGGAGATCACCTATATAAGTATTTGCCTCATAGATATGACAAAATGATAAATTTGCATGACATTCAAGGGGCGACAATAGTGAAAGACATAAGTGTCATGCCCCTAATAATAATAAAAATAATAATAATATATAATATTAATATATTTAAAAAAAATAATAATAATAAATAAATAATATAATATAATATTAAAATATAAGTAAATAAATAATAAACAATAAAGAAAAGATAATAATAGTAAATAAATAATAAATACTAAAGAGAATGTAACAATAATAAATAAATAAAATAGTAAATAATAAACTAGAGTTCTAAATAAATATATATAGAAGTAAACTATAAAAATAGTAAGAATAGGTTAAAAAAAAAGAGTTAAATTAAGTAAACCTTAAAATAAAGAAATAAAAGTTGGCATGTTGACACATGGAATGTGTGCATGCAGATTCCTTTTCCATTTTGGAAACTGTTTCTTCTATTTAATGGATGAGGAGGAGGATGAGATTCATCCATTACTTCATCCATTCTCTTGGGAGAAAAGTGTTGTGCGACAAAGGATTCTGTGGCATTAGAACATTGATTAAAGATTTGGGGGTGGCCAATTGTAGAAAGATTGTGTGCAGTTGAGCCTACAGTTGGGTGGAGAGTCGTCCCAAAAACTTTGTTGTGGCTAGCGAGATTCAAATAGTGTTCAACTCTGAAATCTCTAGTAAGGAATATCATCACTACAGGTAAGTTGTCTCTGCTCATGTTTTTCAAAATTCTATGCTAAATAGTTGAATAATTGTGTGTTGATTCTTAATTGCATAAATTGATGTAATTAGTTGTAAATTTTAATTTCGGGTTGTTACATATGGAGAGTCATCCACAAAACTTTGTTGTTATAAGCAAGATTCAAGTAGCGTTTAACTCCAAAATCTCCAATAAGGAATACCATCGCAATAAGTAAGTTGTCTATACTCATGTTTTTCAAAATTCTATGCCAATTAATTAAATAATTGTGTGTTGATTCTTAATTACATAAATTGATATAATTAGTTATAAATTTCAATTTAAGGTGGTTACATATGATATGAGAGCAAGATTATTAATCTTGTTAAAAACCTCTATAATTTTATTAATGATTAGATAAATTTATAACCAATTAAATTAGAAATAATAAAAATGGATAACTTTATTTTGAATAATTAAAATATCCTGTATTATAAGCGGCATATGGTGTTACGGGGATATTATTTAAAAATTATCATTATGTCCATGTTAATTATTTATATTATTGATTATAAATAATATGTGGGCATTGATTATGTGGACATTATAAATAGGTATTTATTATTATAAAGTAATAGTGTTAACATATAAATCAAAATATTTATAATGGTTAAATCAATGCCCCATTAATAGTGTTAACCATATGGGAAGAGTTAATTGGTTTATTTAAAATCGATTGGATTTCTTAGTTGTGAGAAATGATCAAAGTGGGAGTTGAACACGCGACCTTTTTATCCAAGGTCAAACACGCTAACACTAAAACTCTCCTTCAAAATTCAACATAAAATCCTCGATTGTCAGTGCTTAGTCAGAGACTCTAAGTAGCCCGACATGCCATGTTAAGATGCAGTGCACATGGTTTGTTGAAGCATAACAACGCGCAGCGGAAACTCAAAGACAAAATACAGTATAAAAACATACACACATAAACACAATGATTTAACATGGTTCACCCAACCAATTTGGGCTACGTCCACCAAACAGAGGCATCGGTAATCTTATTATTAATCAGGAGATTACAAAATAATTATTTCCTCACACTCACTAACTCATCCAATATCTGTACGGGCATATATTTTATAGCCAAGAGAATCTAACTGACTCATAGATCCTCTCACAACAAATATAGGATACATTAACTCTTTCCCAACAAAATAGAGCTAATATAGCAACAAATCCTATTGTCGTCACACACTTGAGATTTTTGCCTAATTTATGAAAACCGAAAATCTCAACAATCTCCACCTTGACAACAATTAGCCTGATACCCTGTTTGTTTATTATTTTTATCTTTTTTGCAAGCCAAGAGAAGCCAAACACCAACGTAGCTTCTCTAACAAAACTGGTTTCGTGAACATGTCTGCACAGTTCTCCTTTGTATGCACCTTTTCAAGAGAGACTCCCCTTTTAGTGATAACCTGTCTTACAAAATGGTACTTGATCGGTATATGCTTTGATTTACTATGATAGGCCGGATTCTTAGCCAAATGTATTGCACTTTGACTGTCACAAAATAACTTGATGTTGTCCCGCAACCTACCAAATTCACCAAACAAACCTTTCAACCAAATCACTTCTTTGCAAGCATGAGAAGCAGCAATGTATTCTGCCTCAGTAGTGGATAAAGCAACAATGTTCCGTAACTTTGACATCCAGCTAATAGCTCCACCTGCAAGAGTAAAGACATACCCTGAAGTTGACCTTCTCTTATCCAAATCACCTACAAAATCAGAATCAACATACCCGCAAACAAATTCACTACTCTTATTGTAAGTGATACAATAACTACTTGTGCCTCTCAAATAACGAAGCACCCATTTCACTCCTGACCAATGTTCTTTACCCGAATTTGCCATATACATGCTGACAACCCCAACTGCATGTGAAATATCTGGTTGAGTACAAACCATCGCATACATTAAACACCCTACTACATTGGCATATGGAATTTGAGACATAAAATCCTTTTCTTCATCTGTATTAGGACATAAACTCGAAAAAAGTTTGAAATGGGAAGCGGAAGGGACTGACACAGGCTTCACATTGTTCATACCAAATCTCAAAAGTATTTTTTCAATATACTTCTGTTGTGATAGCCATAGCTTACCATTGCTCTTGTCTCTGAAAATCTCCATGCCCAAAATCTGTCTTGCTGCTCCTAGATCTTTCATATCAAATGTCCTTGCCATCTGAGCCTTCAACCTGTTGATTTCTTCTATGCTTTTTCTTGCTAAAAGCATATCGTCAACATACAATACTAAGATAATGAATATGCCATTTTTAAATTTCTTAAAATAAACACAATGATCATATTCACTTCTAACATATTTCTGACTCAACATGAAAGAATCAAACTTCTTATACCACTGCCGAGGTGACTGCTTCAGGCCATAACTTCTTGAGCCTGCAGACATATTTCTCATTGCGATGCTGAACAAAGCCTTCCGGTTGTTCCATATAAATTTCCTCATCTAAGTCTCAATGTAGAAATGCAGTCTTAACATCTAATTGCTGCAACTCTAAATCAAGCAAAGCCACTAATGCTAACACAATTCTAATTGAAACTATTTTAACCACTGGTGAAAAAATCTCATGAAAGTCAATGCCGGATTTCTGAGAAAACCCTTTTGCAACCAGCCTCGCTTTGTACCTGTCTTTCGTATCATTCACACCCCGTTTTAGCTTGAAAACCCATTTACACCCTACAGTTTTCCTGTCTTTCGAAAGCTCAACCAGATCCCATGTTCCATTCTTACCTAAGGCCATCATTTCGTCCTTCATGGCTGCTTTCCACTTGTCACTTTTTGAACCTTCTATTGCTTCCTGATAGCACAGAGGTTCATCGTCATTAGCAGTAAATGCAACTGAAGTAACATAATCATCATACCTTCTCGGTGGCCGTTTGATTCTTGTCGACCTCCTTAAGGATGTTTCTGGCGCTTCCTCGATTAGCTGACTACCATTTGTAGGAACTTCTTGATGATCAGTATCGGAGACTTGTTCATGATCTATACCTGAACCCTGTTCATGTTCTGATTCTGAAACCTGTTCATGACTAATATCTGAACTATGGTCATCATGACTATCATTAGAAATGCTATCAAACTGAATGTGCTGAAAGTCCACGACTCCTTTTGCAACCCGGCGTTACTCAGCATACTTCTTGCTCTCTCTAGAAGAGTCCTATTCATGCGTTCAGCAACTCCATTTTGCTGAGGAGTATAAACCGTGGTCTTATGTCTCTTGATCCCTGCATCCTTGCAATAGTTGTCAAACTCCTTGGAAGTAAACTCTCCACCATTGTCAGTTCTTAAACATTTTATTGTTCTACCAATGCTTTTTTCTACCAATGCTCTAAACTGCTTGAAAACTGAAAAAACATCAGACTTCCTTTTCAACATGTAGACCCACACTTTCCTAGAAAAGTCATCAATAAACGATACAAAATATGACGAGCCACCATATGAGGTTGTAGGGGCTGGACCCCAGACATCTGAATGGATATATCAAGTCTTTACTAGTATGTTTGCCTTTTTAATTTTGTTTACTTTGTTTTCCAAACAGACAATGCTTACAGAAATCCAACTTTCCAGACTTTAGATTTGGAAGTAACTTGCGATCAGCCAAAAATTTTAACCCTCTTTCACTCATATGCCCTAATATTTGATGCCATAAGTGAATGGAACTACTGTAATGTTCAGACACCGTAGACACATAATCTGACCCTGTACTTCCTTCTAACTGAAATAGATTTCATACCTTCTTAGCTTTCATAACTAGTAAAATACCTTTGTAAATTTTCATTACTCCACCTTGAATTACAGTTTTATATCCATTTGAATCAAGTGCTCCTAATGAAATCAAATTTTTCCTTAAATCTGGTACATGCCTCACATCAGTTAACATTTTAGTTGTCCTATCAAACATTTGCAGTTGTATGCTCCCAATCCCCACAATATTACATGTTACATCATTACCCATGTACACGACTCCATCATTAATTGATTTATATGTCTTAAACCATTCTTTATGGATACACATGTGGTTTGATGCACTGGAATCTAACAACCAATGTTGATCATGATTTGACACATTAACTGATAATACTTCATCTCTCATACCTGAACCAGATGTCGAACCTGTATCTGTCGTATTTTCCTCCTTCTTTTCTGTTGAAGAATCTGCTTTAGAAGTTTGTTGTTGTCGCTTCTAACAGTCCTTCTTTAAATGCCTCGATTTGCCACAAAACCAACACTTTAGCTTGCTCTTCTTCCCTTTCAACTTTGAACATGAGTCGCTTGGCCTACTGGAGCGTCTTTCTTTCGAACGACCTCTAACCATCATAGCTTCTGATGTAGAGGTTTCTGAATGCAACCTTCTCCTTGTTTCTTCTGATAATAAGGATGCAACTACATCATCAAACTCAATAGTTTCTGATGAACTAAGACTTATAGAAGTAACAAAATGATCCCATGACTTGGGAAATGAGCACAATAAAGTAACAACTTTATCCTTGGATTGAATTTTTACTTCTATACTTTGTAATTGCACAAGAAGAGTATTAAAAGCATTTAAATGATCAACAATCGATGTACCTTCCTTCATTCGAAAACTGTACAACTGTCGCTTCAGAAGAATCCTATTGGTTAAGGATTTGGTCATGTACAGTTTCTCTAGTTTCGTCCACAAACCAGCAGTTGTTGTCTCCGACACGATATTAAACAGGACATCATCAACCAGACATAGTCGAATAGAACTTATTTCTCTTTCATCCATCTCGGCCCACTCATTATCTGTGATGTTGTAAGGCTATTTGGATTTGCCCAACAATGCCTTTTCCACACCATGTCGGACAAGCAAATTGTACATCTTCACCTTCCAGATCTCGAAGTTATTTTTTCCATTAAACTTCTCAATTTCAAACCGGACACTCTGAGTTTTTGCCATCTTGTATCAAACAAAAACAATAATCTCCAAATCCACCTTTTACATACCAGCGATTAAAACAAAACAAAAAACTGGCTATGCCTTATATTACACTGCCTTTGTTAAAAAAAAAAATTCTGCCCTTTGTCAGAAGTATAATCATCCCCATAAAAAATTCATTCAAGCTTCAATTCAGAAGCTTAGATGTAAACGAAAAACATCAATAAAAATATTTAATTAACAACTGAGAATGATTAAATCACCAGAGAATAAAAAATATAGCGCTCGCACGATATTCCTAATCTTCTTGGATAAGATTCACACGCGGGCCGCGTTGAAATTCCGTTCCCTCACAGCTTATAGTGCACCAGCACAAATTGTCATATGCACAAAACTTCAGTTGTCATACACAACAATTGTCATACGCACCAGCACAATTTTACCTCCACGCAGGCTTGAAAGATACGCACCAATTCAACGCACCGCACCAGCAGCACCAGTACCACGCATTAATGGGCAGCCACATGCATTACATGCATCCAGCAACGTAGGTTGGAAACACAACCTCCACGCAGGTTGTAAAAAAAGACCTCCACGCAGGTTGAACAAACGACCTCCATGCAACAATGTTCTCTGGTCTGCGCGCTGGCGATTCACCTCCACGCCACAAGTTAATTCATCAATCTCTCCAGCGTCAACGAACCAAGCTCAACGAATAATGTAAACCCTTTTGTGACTTTTAATGATACCAGGTATTAGTCTCATACACGCCAACAAACAGTCAGCTGCTCCTCCAACTGTGCCACTCCTCCAACTCGCTCTGATACCATTTGTTAGAGGCAAAGGTGTGCAACAATCAAAATAATTATACACAGCAAATAAAATCATGCATAGGAGACACAACAGATTAACGTGGTTCACCCAACCAATCTGGGCTACGTCCACCAAACATAGGCATCGGCAATCTTTATTATCAAATAGGAGATTACAAAAAAAATAATCAATTTCCTCACGAACTCTCACCCTAAACAATCTGTATGGACATCTGATTTATAGCAAAGAGAATCTAACTACCTAATAAATCCTCTTACATCAAATATATGATGCATTAACTCTCTCCCAACAACCTGGAGCTAATCTAGCAACAAATTCCTATTGTTGTCACACACTGAGATTTTTGCCTATTTTAATGAAATAGAAAATATCAACAGATGCGGTATCCTCAGGATACCCTGCTTAATCAATTATACTGCACTTCATAGTGTACTTAGCAGCATCCCTTCATCATCACTTAAAGGGGGTTCAATGAGTGGGTTGTACTATGAGCTCGATATTTCATTTCTTCTAAAGAATATCCTACTTCGCGTAGCCCCAAAAATCAAGGTAACTACATAACCCTCTTTTCACATAACAACATTTCAATCCTGGTCTTTAAGGATTTTAAATACTTACCTCGTAGTCCCTTAAGGAGCATATGTTCGCTTCACTATTGCTGATATTTCTATCGATCACAAATTCAATCACAAAACTTCCAATTGTGCGATCAATCCAATGATCCATGGCCCACATGATAATGTTTCCTGATGCTTCTAGACGTCACACTAGTTCTAGAGTCCACACTATAGGGCTGTGAAGCCTTCACGTCCCTTGACTATCTGCCAATTTAGATAACCATTCATGTAGTTCATCAAGAAACAAATAGAAGAATGCTTCAGCCTTGTCTATGTATACATATTTCTGCCACTAGTGTTCCTTAGATAATTTAGGGCTCCTATTCTCTTGAGCTGCAAAAATGTGCACTTTTCTATCAATCCACTTCTCAATCTCTTTATTTGTAGGAACCATTTATCAAACATCTCTTAGATAGAGCCTGGTCCTAGCAATGGAACCATTTTTTGGCTTAAGGGGGCCTAACCCAGGTTCCGAGTCATTCACGCCAGCCAATAAAACCCTAGTTGGTAGCCCTTTTAGAAACAACCTGCATACTGCAGGATGCAATCTCACCTGAAGTAGTATTGGGGGATGCTAGAACCAAGTTTATGCATCTAGAGATAATGTGATGTGTATTATGAAGCCCTTGTAGTTCAGATCCTCCTTTACGTAGATCTGTATCTTCCTATGGTCCATTACTGCAACTCTATCCTAATGGCTTCCAAAACTTCGTGAAGGTCTACGATCAATCCTTTTAGATCTAAACGAAGTAGACTCACAACTTTCACTTAGTAAATCATACCCTCAATCTGCCTTCCCGTAGATCTACCCGATTCAAACAATGATCATAAAAACTTTAGTTACGAGGTTTGAAAAAATAGTTCGTTACTCATTTCATGCATAGCTATTAAGGATTCAACAAATTTGTGCAGAATATACAATTTATTTCATAGAAAATAGATCATTAAGCAATAATGCATAAACCTAAACAAAATTAAGAACAAGACACAGATGCAAGATATTTGGTCGAAAACAATCTTTATTAGATTCAACATTAAATTTACAGACTCTTTTGCCCTGTGCACCTAGCTATAGGGGCCAACACACTTAGCTACAGACTTGCCAAGGTCTTTGCACACTCAGATACATGAGTCTTCCCTTTTTCCCTAAGTACAAGAAAACAAAGCTTTACTACCTTAGCACTTTCCCTTACACTTGTTCTTCACCAAATGTCATATATCTATACTCTCTATGACTCAAATATTTATAGATTTTCTATTACAATACCATGGCTCACATCCTATCAATGAGTCTCAAAAACATCCTATTACTTACCCATACAAGTGGCTAAAGAACCTTTGACTCCTACTTAGCTGCGAACTCCACTTCCACATTTCGCGGAGACTTTACATTCTTCACAAAATTCTACTCAAAAATTGATTAAAATAACCCAAAATTGACCCTAGGGACCCTATCCCAACATGAGGGAAGGCTCAATATAGACTATGGTTACCTTTTTATATTCCTCCATGAGCTAATATTTGGAGAAGTGTGACGTCCCCATAGAAGACATAGTGTGACCTACTTCTTATTACAATGAATAATTGACGAGCATAAAGTTACAAGAAGGAAAGCATCAACAACTGGCACATCATGGACTAATCAAGCTCATACTAGAAGATGCCTTACGCTAATTAAGAATCCCTATTATGTGGTCCACATTTGCATACATGAACATAGAAGATGTAATTCAAGCAATTGAGTATGAACCAACTTCTAGTGGTAAGGAAGAGGAAGAAGAACCAGAGGAAGGAGAGGAAGAAGAAGAGGAATAAGAGTCTAAAGAAGATGAACATGGAGAAGAAGAGGATGTGCTAGAGGAAGAAGAGGAGGCAGAGATAAATGAAATAGAGGAAGAGAAGGATAGTGCGAAAGAAGAACAAAAGGATGAGACAAGCCCTAAAATACTTAGCAAGGAAGGGCAGGAATCCCCAAGAGTGTCTCCTAAACCCAAAAAGAAGGAGGCAACTGCTGTGTTAACATCCCTAAGCACATTGATAAATTCCACAGGAAAAAGGTAGAGGTAGACTCCCCTATACTTCAAAACAGGGAGGAGCACCAGGCTAAAACAAGGGAGACCTCTAACACCTACCAAGACTCCTATAATCATTAAAGAATCACCAAGAGGACAAGAAAAGCTAGTCTCCCCAGGAATGAGAGGTGAAGAGGGCACATCAAAATAGGCTTCCCCAAGATCACCAATCACCTATCTTAGGAGGCCTGTCACCAGATCAACCTCACCAAAGAAAATTAAAGAACACTTGACCCCCTTTCAAAAAGGGAAAATCCTCCTACAGGAAACATAGACAATCCTACAGAAAACTCTGCCAAAACTATAGGAAACACATAAAGAGGAGAGGGAAGGATAGCATGGACAATGGAAAGGATAGGAAGAATCAAAACAAGCACACAGGGAGATAGGAACTCCAAAGACAGTAAAGGGAGAATCCAAAGAGATGTAGGAACCTAGCCCATAGCCGAATCTCAACTCCTATTACAGATTCATTGAGGGAGGTACAGTAATACCACAAAATTTTCCATCCCTCTATTGTTTGAGCTTGAAAAGGAGAGAGGAAGGACACATCGTTGGATGAAAATTTCTAAATCCAAGAGTGTAGAGGATGTGGGGCATATGGAAGAGAAGCCGCTAGAGATGGGCAGAGAGTCGAGTGAGATAAGAGACAAGGAAAGAGTTATGAAATCTCAACTAGAGATTGAGAACACATGGCTAAGGAGGTAAGTATAGGAAAAATAAAGTCAATTGGCCATTATGGAAAGTCTCTCTATGGAGGCACTCTAGTGCAGGATTCGAACAAAATCATATGCCTTGTACCTAAAATAACAATGGCTACAGTTTCAGATAAAAACCCTAGCACAATGAGGGACTATGCCTTTCCAAGACTATAGGTAGTTCATTGAGCTTTGTGGCCAAGGAACCCTAGAGGACAGGGCCAGGGTACTTGAATTCTACATACATAACTTGGCCTTAGCATACTTTTATGCGTGGGACCCCAATCCAAATCTTGAGGAATTACAACTGATGGCCTTGGCATCATGGATGAGTCATGAGGAGGCTAGGGCTAAGGAAGTAAAATGAGTGTTGGAAATAGAAGAAAGAGAGCCCCTTTACATTAAAGTAGAATAGATCAATTCCATGGCTATCATTAACACCCACAATCTCATCACCAATAATCCCCAACTTGCATCAATATACCTAGCTACACAAGAGAAAATAGTCACTCATTTTGAGGACACTTTCATATTTCTAGGGGATGAAAGCCAGAAAGAATGCCAAAGGAGATGGTGCACCTTACCATACAACCTAAATATCAAGGAGTATCATTCCCATGAAAGAATGAGGGATGCACTAAAGAGGACCCCACTATATAATAAGGCATTGCAGAGACTCAAAATCAACTAGATTGGCTTAAAACTTAGTCCACCATTTCTCTTGGGTATGTTAGAAGGAAGGAAGGAAGAAAAATAAAGAGAGTAGTGGGAGCATGTAGGATCTTATCCACAAGAGGAGGATACAACAATAGAAGCTTGGAATATCAAAGAAGCTGTTAGGCCCCTATACCAATAGGTGTCATATGTCATGATTGACTTGATGAGCTATGTAATATGTTCATACCTTTTCTTGTTGCAAAGGCTTTCCATATTTTCAAAAAATAAAAAAAAATTAAAAATGTAAAGAGGGTATACCCTAAAAGAAAAATCAAAGGGTAAAAATAATAAAAGATGGTAAAAAAAAAATGAAAGAAAATGAACCCCAACAAAAGAAAGACCAGGAAAGTGTGCAAGTCTAAATGCAACTACTTTTTCACTTTGTGTAATAAGAAATTGTGTGCAGCTTGTCACCTATGCCACAATTTATGGGTAGTCAAACAATTTAAGCTTGACTAGTTCATATTTCAATTTCATGTTGTAGAAATAGAGAATAAAGATTTGACCAAACAGTCTAATCTTGGCAGATAATTAGATAGGTAGAGTAAAAAAGGAGCTCATCAATTTAATATGAGCCCTTGTATGTAATAAGTGTAGACTTAGATAGGCTTTTCCATGAAAATGAAAAGAAGAGTTAATAAGGTTTTGCTAGTCCAACTGCACCCAAATAAATGAGTGAAAATGCTAGGTTAAAGTAGGTAGGGTAGGTAGATG
>APFE031311318.1:1263-18976 GCA_000404065.3 Pinus taeda | reverse complement strand
TTTTGAGTTTGTTCAGTTTGCAGGAGAGGGGCCTGTCCTGATTGCTGGTCCTTTGAAGTACTAGGCTGCCCTGTTTCTACCTCATGTTGTTCATCCATCTTCTCCTTTCCTTTTGTTGTGGTTGTTGTTGATGGAGCCTGTTGGATGTCCTGTGTTGCTGGGGCAGTAGTGGTACCTTCTCCTGCTTGGACTGGTTGCTTGAAGACCTGTTGATAAGAGTCTAAGTCAAGAGTTTTTTCCAAGTCCTTTACATTCTGCTCCATTATTTCTTCCTGAGTCAATTCCTCTACTATTGATTCAGGCACCCATTCATCTTGATTAGAAAAATGTTGTACTTGAGGGAGTGGGGAATGCTTATAGGCTAGCAACCTATATTTAACCCTCCTTGCACTGATGAAACCTTCAGGGTCATAAAGGACCCACCAGAAGCTTCTCTTGAGTTTGAGCTGTTGTCCTAGTACTTGGTCAGCTTCTTGCCAACCATCTTTTTTGTTCATGGTAAATGGGCCTAAGTGGTCCCTGAACTTCAGGTTGGCTTTCTTCTTGGCACCGTGAAAGTGTGTTAGGTCAGAGTTTATAAGCTGTCTATAGTAATCCAGGGCAAATAGCCTCATAGGGACATACTTTGGGAGCCTGTAGGGACAGAGCTCACAACCATAAATTCTGATTACAATGTGGTTCTGGTACATGTAACAATCACCAATTTTGTAGCTTCTGGATAGCTGCAATATTTTCTTCATATCCTTGGACAATCTGATAGGAGGAGTCCTCTTCAAAAGGCATGTGACTGGATACAAAAACTGATCAATGAATTCATAGTATGAGTAAGGGGAATTCTGGACTTGGTGGAAGACTGAAGACCAGAAGATCATAGACCTTCTCTCACCCTGTGAGTCTAGCTTCTTGATTGAGCACTGGAAGTAATCTATCTGGTAGTATAAGAATAAGTGATAGATGTATGAGGAATATTTGAATATTGCCTCCCTGTCCAGCCTTGTCAATTGATCATGCATCTTATTGGCAATATACTTGGCATAATTGTATTTCATAGCAGGGGGCTTCATAAGGCTGTATGCAGAGAGCATGACCAGCACAGTTAGATCAACAAGCCTGTTTGTGGTGAACCCCAACACAGAGGTCATCATATCTACCAGTAGCTTGCCAACCTCATTGAAATCTTCATAGGAGAAAGGAGGTGGCCCAGAGGGTTGGCAGTCTGCCTTCATGAATTTCCTGGCTATGGCAGCAATGTGTGAATTAGAAAGTCTGGAGCCCTCATCCAGCAAATAGCTCATGGAGAAGGGGTATAGCAATTGGGTCTGTTTGTAGTTGAGCATCTGGTTGATGGAGTCTGGAGTTATATAGAAGAGGATGCTCCCAGATGAAGACTTCACAGCCCTGAGTTTCTGTTCATAGTTCTCTGCACATAGGGGGATGATTTCAGGGAAAATGTTGACAGAAGGCAGGAAGTAGGTGGGTAGATTAGATTTCCAGACCCCATACAGGCCACTGTTGTCCAAGTGACTGTTTCTTAATTGGCAATATGTATGCAAATGGTTTCTCTCTGCCACAAAATCTCTGATGAGGGCATCACTGTCCACCAATGGTATAGCTTCTAGCTCTCTGTTAGGTGGATTTATAGGCAAAACATCCAGAGCAGCTGGAGTGGCCATTGTCTTGCTCTTGCTGGTGGTTTACTGTGTTTCAAGTTTGATGTGAGTGCTGAGGAATGGCTTACTGCTCTCTGTTTGCAGTGAGCAGTTTTGGTAGTTCAAGGAGGCTGTCACATGCTTAATTAATCTGTGGGGCACTCTATTTTGAGGAAGCAGAGTGTTTTTGAGCTGGTTAGCTGGTTATTTGCAAAGAATTTCTTTAACAGAGGTGAGGGAAATGTCAATTTAGTTCTTCTAGCCTGTGGCTTGGCTTTTTAGCTGTTTCTTGTGAAAAACAGGTAGATTTCACCGCGGGTCACGGGTTTCCTTGGGACTTCTTTCGTGCAGGGGTTTCAGAGGTTTCTTAGGTAGATTTTATGGGTGAATTTCAACAATGTGGGTCCTTTAACTGAGTTGCTTAAGCAGGAAAACAGGATTATACGGAGAACAGTGGACAATAGAGGGTGCCTGCGGCAAAATACCCGGTTTTAATGGCGTACGAGGCGTTTGCACCGGTCGAACTGGCTGAATTGCAAGTGGTTGGGTTGAAAATGGAGGTGGTAGCAACTCTGGCGGATTACTTTTGCTTTTCGACCGTTGGAAGTTGAAATTCGCTTTCAGTGGAGCTCCGGGCGTTTGTAGAAAATAATGCAAAATAACGGTTTTTTTACGCCTTTTTATGCATTTTTGGCATATTGGCGCCTTTTTGTGATGACATCATCATGGGCCCAGGTACGGATAGGTGACGTGGGTGCCCACGTGGCACTGACACGGTGGCAAGGTGGACAGGGTGACGTGGAGGCACGGCGGCGGAAAAGTGGGGTGACGTCACGCTGACGGGGGCGTGACATCAGCGTGAGGGTAGGGCGGTAAGCGGTCTCCCCAGCAGGCCCTTAGGCAGTAAGTGGTTTGGAGGGGGGGGGGGGCAGCGAACAACCCCAGAGCCTGACGCGTGGCGGGGGTACGGCAGCAATACCACCCATCCCCCGGACGCAAAAGGTCGGGCAGTTCTGTCGAAGATCGACCGCCCACCGTAGGATGGGCGAGGCGGAAGATCTAACGGTGGGCGGAGATGTGATATGCCGCCACGTTAATAACGGGGGACCCGCCCAATATATAAAAAACGTTTAATAAATGGGCCGCGGGGTGGGTTTAGAACCTTAGGTTTATGGGTTTTTGGGGTTTCAAACGCGCACTTTATTTAAAAGATTTTTATTCAAAAACTTTATAACAAACGGTTTAGGGCGGAGGAAAGGGGGAAAAGGGTAAATGAGGGCGAGGAAAGTAATTTTTTCCTTTTAACCATAGTTTTTGCCAAACCCATAGTTTTGGAGGATTGAGGGCTAATACTAACCCTTGAGGGGTTAATATTTCCCAAAGAAGGGATATGGCTATAGCACTTGGGGGAGGGGGAAGTTAGGGAGCTAGATAATAGGTTAGTGATTAATATGGTTTCTGAGGTGAATGAAGGGGTAAAGCCAAGCTAAAATGAAACTTAACTTAGGATATTGAGGATAAATGAAAATGATGAAAAAAAGGATGTTTTTACACAAGAAATGTGGCTTCTTTTCATGCTTGAACTCCATGGCTTGACCAAGTGGTTTGTGATGAAATGGAGTGGAACTGGACACTTGAGCAGATCTGAAGGCCCTTGGGAGTGTTAGTAAGAAATGACTTTTGGGGGAAACTGGGGAAGTTAGACATGCTTCCAATGCTTGTCCTCCACTCTTTGTTTTTGATGCCCACACCCTGAGTGGCATAAGTTTTTGCACTTAATAGGCCAATTGGTGATGGCTCTCCATTTCTGCAACCTTGCAACTACTTACCCATCCTAGTAATCCTAAGAATTTTTTCTTCATTAAAGTGGGTGCACTTGAATTAGCAAGCCCTGATCTTCTCTTTTCTTTTGACTGCCCTCCTATCTAAAATATCTACCCTTATTTCTTCCAAGGCCCAGATTAAGCAGTTGGTACCTTTGTTTCTCTACCCTAGCTTAGTCCATCTGCCAAGATTGAGCTGTTTGGTCAGGAACATCTCCTATTCTGCAGCAAGCAATTTAACCATGGCATGGTCCAGTTTAGATTGTTGGGCCATCCATCAAGTGTGATTAGCAGCAGTATTTGGATAACATGACACTGCCAAATGAGCTTAGTAGTGGCATTTTGACTGGCCACTTTCCTGGTCTTTAGTTTGGGGTTCATTTTCACTTTTCTCTTGACCACTTGATTTTCTTGCCCTTTGCTTATTCTTTTAAGGCATACCCTCTTTTCATTTTTTAATTTTTTGTAGTATGTACACAAAATATGGAACCTTTGCAGCTTGCAATGATGAACATATTTAGCCCTTCCACTGTCAATCATGAAAGATGAAACCTATTCGTATAGGAACCTAACAGCCTCAAAACGCTCCGGGAAGGTTTTAGACCTTATTTTGCCAAACTGGATCTTATCGGTAAAAATAGTTCCGTGAGTTGATTCCCCCATTTTTTTCCACTCAAAATGCATCAAGATGGATGAATAAAAATGTGATTTAAACCTGGAATTGAAGCTTCTTTACTACTGAAATCTCAGTTTAATACATTTGATGCTTGGTGGTCAATCTCCAAAGAGATATAACGATACCAGACTTAACTTTGACAATACAAAAATAACGATAGTATAGCTAACCTGATGCCTCCAATGAATTGAATTATATATAATTTTTACAGTGAATACATAGACATAGAAATCCATCCCTTGAAAAAACAAAATAGAAATAATTGATAACAAGCTTATAACAATAGGTCTTCAAATCAGACTACCTCTGGTTGTCAAGATCTGATTCTTAAGGAAAATCTCAAAATGGCTTCTTTTGGAGAGAAGTTGTGGTCTGAGAGTTTCTAGTTGAAGACTAAGATTAAGGAGCACACCATCCATGAAGATATCTGACAACTTCTCTAACTACCAACTAATCTCTTAACCAACGGTCCTTAGACTAGTACAAGAATCCTTTAGCCCAGTGTAGGAATCCCAACATTAAAATAGTTGCCTATTGTTGTACCATATTAATTTCATCATAATGTTAATGACTGATAAAAGGACTTAGGATTGCATCAATGTGATAAATAGTCCTTAAAAGATTAATGTATTAACCTTTTTAAAAGATAAGCAAACTTCCTACCTAAATTCACATAAATGCAACAATGAGAACTAGAATATGCATGCATGAAGGTCTTTATGAGTTGTGAAACAGAGGATAAGGTGGGGTTTTGTGGGTGAAAACTAGGACAATTTTGGGACCTGACAGTGTTCATCCATTTAATATATCAACTGTAAAATCCTGTGGTCAATATGATTGAACACAAAATTGATCAATATGTAACAAAAGGGGAATCACTAAGAGACCGACACAGTAAAATACAAGTAAATCCACCCTTTTGTTATCCTTTTGTTGCTCCCATAATGGAAATTTGTTTCTTAATATAAATAAACTATACTCTTATTTTTTGTAAGCTTCATCAAGAGATTTCTATTATCATAAAAATTTTACATCAATGGAATAATATTTATTGATTCGTCCTAAAATTGCATCTTAAGAATGAGGCTTCTTTTAGAAGTGTACTATAATCCCATAGAGAAAAAAAATTATGAAGATGAATAACATGATTACAATAACAAAACTAAACAAAAGAGAATGATTTTTACATCATTCTAGTCCTTGATATAAAAACAAAGAAACAAAACCATATTCAAACAAACATCCAAAATCCAAAATGTCCTTGAAGGAGAGCATGTAGACTATCCAGTAGAGATGTGACACCTCCACCACTAGAAAACATGATCAAAAGAACTAGGTATACCTAGTGTCATTGTGGCACTGACCGTATCAATCAAGATAATGATGGGGGAGATAGTTGAGGAATTCCCTTGAGGAACATCAATTAGAGGAGAAACATTGGGTGATGGATCATTAATGACACCTAGAGTATCGTTGACCTCCACTAGTTCAGTGATAGAGTCTATGACAACATATTTATCCACTTTTGAAAGTCAGGTGACAATGTCATCCAGGTTTTAGCGGATATCCCTAAGGATTCATTTGATGTTTTTGATGAGCGCTACTATTGCAGCAAGAATGTTGCAACCTCTGGGGCTACCAACTTTACTTTATCAACTCGGGGTTCGTACAAACTTAGAGGTGACAATGATGTATACACAAGTAAATTTGATGGGTCTGCTCTTTGTCACTACTAAGCTAGTGATAGACCACTAAGGTTTTTCAAACTAGAATTCTATGGATTTAGAAGAATCTTGATTACCAATGAGGAAAAGAGAAATCTACACTAAGAGAAAGCTTGTCTACTGCAGTAAAGAAAAAGATTGATATCAAATGCTAAAACGCACCATTTTTATAACTAACTGCTAAGAGGATTTGCTTCAAAAGAATGCTAAGTTAACATATGCAATCCTATTTTCCTAATCAGGAAAATTGAAACATCAAACATTCTATTGTTGTGCATGTAAATGATCAAAATTATGTTGTTTTTATTTTTGTCCTTTTTTGTGTGAAAGTGTGAAATCTAACTTCTTTTGGTGATGTGGCAGGGGACTTAGGGATGATGGTGAATGGTCATAAGGCTTGGGGGACAAGTACGGGTCCTTTTCTAGCTTCCTAGGGGCTTTTTCCACAATCCGAGCTCAAAATAGGCCACTATATGTCAACCTACAGGATGTTCTAATGTGATCTACGAGTTGTCCTGAATTCCTACAAGATCCCCTGTGTTCGTACATGATACATCCGACATAAAAAGAAGGGATGTTGAAGGTGATGGAAGGATTAGGGAAGGTGGTTGGTGGATGGAATGAGGCAAGGGAGTGCCTAGGACCACTTCAGAACTCAAAACAAAAGTTGGGAGATGCCTACATTTGCTCAGCAAGCTTGGAGAAGTATTCTTATGAAATGATGAAATTGGTGAGGGTTTTCATGAAAGAAAGGAATGATCATGGATGGATGAAGTTGAAGTGAGGTTTCTAATCATGAAATCTCCCATACTTCTGAAACTTTTTAACTGCATCAACCATTGACATTTATACAAAAATCATGTAAACAAGAAGGATTTCAATTAACTAAGGAAAATAGAATTTCATAAGCTAGCTGCCTACTTCATGCATGAGGGAAAACTTGCAGGATAAGATGAAAACTTGATGAGATATGAAGTAAAACTGAAGATAGAATAACTGATAACTAAATCCTATTCTTGCAAACTAATCAAATGCTGGCCTAAGTACAGAAAACCCTAAATTCCATGAGAAACTATAATTCTGTCTTTTTGGGGTTGCATAAGAGTTCATTCCTCAAACCATGATCCCTGAAAGGAGGAGTGAGGCCAAATCCACCTACTCATAGCTTTGTGATGTTCCTTTATCTCTTTTAAGCTACTACTGAAGTAAAGCACAAATGGAAGAAAACTAATCAAATCCACAACTACTTGCAATGAAATAATGGTAAAGACAATTCAACTATGAAATCAACTAAACATACAAATACAACAAGAGAATCCTTTGTTGTTAGGGTTGGGCCCTAACCCAAGATCTTTAGCCCTCTGAGTCAACTCAATGTTGGATCAAGGAAATACTCATTCTCATTATCAAAACAAAAAATTACATAACAATGTCTTCCACAAGTCTTGAACTCGAAAATGACTAGTGTTTTTACAGCAAACATTCGAATCCTAATGAGGCTTTAGGCCTCCTTATTTATAGAACTGAAGTCTCCAACGACTTCCTTAAATCAAGGGAGGTTCGACTCCCAAACTCGAGATAAAGTGTTGGCTGATAAAAGGTGCCTTGTAAAACTCCTAATTATCCTGCATTAATCATCAACCCAGGCAATTCCTCTTATTTCAAGAGTGTACACAGTATGTGGCTACTATTAATTCAGAGAGCAATCTTTCCTAAATTGTAGTATAGATATTGACACAAGAATAAATGGATGCATCTAATAAATTTCAATTGCAATTATTAAAGGAAATCTCAAAGCTCAATCCCCTACTGAAATCAAATCTTACATCAATTCAAGTATTAACATCATCAGCTGACAGCACAGTAACAATAACTCACCTCTTCTTAGCTGATTTAATCTAAGCTATGCTCGATCTCTATAAAGCAATCAAGATAGGAATGGTATCAATTCTGATATTCTAATAGCAATAATAAAACTCTTACAGATGATTAAATCAATGTAATGCACTGTCTGGATAATTCACACTATAATAAACAAAACTCAAATCAAATGACTGCGTTGTAAATTATAAACATAACATACACTCTTTCAATACAATAAAGTAATGAACAATGAATAAAATAAACTCACAAAAACAAGAAATTATCAAACCAACCAATCTTTAGAAGAATCAGAAATATAAGACAAGAAAGCAGTTAAATCCACCAGAGGCCAGGCCCTTAGCCGCCAACGAACACTGTTAAGTTACTTCCGATAATGAAAGGGAACAACAACTTCAATTATATATTAATCATCGAACATAAGTAGCATTACAATATAATCGCGTTCTCCAACAGTGCAAGTCTATAATTAAATTTACACTTGAAAAATAACAGAGATTCCTCCCCTTTCTTCCTACAAGCGCTTTCTTTTATAATCAGGAAGGGGTTAAAGAGTAAATGGTAAATGCGATCCCTCAGCATCTCCCGATCCTGACAGATTCGCAACCAATTTCTAACTTCAGACATCTTTCCTCTTCCGCATTGATCCCTCTAATTTTCTCTCAGCCTTGTCCATAACCAACGCGTTCCTATATTTGCTTGTCGGATTTTGTTGTTCCAACATTAGGGAACAACAATCGTTCCTTTTATCACTTTCTTGCATAAAGAAGGGCAAAAACTAGCTAAATCGTAACTACAAATAATTCCTTCACTTATTACCATAATTCCTCAATATATTAGTGCATTAAGATATGAAAAAGATAAGAATCAAGGAAAATGATGATGAACTTAATAGTAAATACGTACCCATTTCGTAACTCAACATACTCCCCTATTTACCATGTTTCATGTCCTCATGAAAAGCAAGTAATTCTGATGGAGTGCGGTTAAAGAGTAGGTTGGAGAAGGAACATCAAAAATTGGTTTGAAACCATGATGTTGAGCTAAGAGCGCAAAAGCAGGTCCTTCCTTTCCTTCAAGCAATTCATAGATGGCCATGTAACCTTCAGAAGGATATCAAATGATGGGGCTACAAAACCAACATCCTAACAATAGGGTCCTTCTCTTAAAATGAGGTTGCTATAAGTGACAAAGCAGGCTGCAACTACTTTAAAATTTCTGTAATTAAATGGCTCCCTATCCCGCACACTACTAGTAGAGACCGTCCACCTAAGCTTGGATGTAGCTAGAGAGCTTTCTTGAATGGATTGAAAATATGATACTCCATTTTGTACAATCTATTTATGAATAAGCCCTAAAATTTTGATCACCCCTTCCCTTGTCATCAGACTCTTATGGTTGGCAAGCATTTGCAAAGGGTGCTTGGGTTCATTTGCAAAGATCCAATCCATACTCTTGTCTTTGGAATGCGTTATGAGATTTGAGCCATTTAAGTTGATTGACTACAAACGAGATAAAGACCTGGAATTGAACATCTCCCACAAAATGGTTGGGGTTCTTTTCCACCTGATCCTCTAATACCAAATTGTGCAGGTAAAATTCAAAAAGCAACCTTTGAACCTTTACACCATGTTGTTTACAACAATTTATAAAATCTTCAACTGGTTTTAATTCAATTGGTTTTCCAGCTCTCATGGCTTTAATTTTCAACAGCAAGTATCGTTCTAACAAAAACAAGACATAATTAGTGGTAGGATCCCTGCATGCCAAGACATCTATATATAATGAGTAGATGGTGTCTATCCAAGCTATGACCCTATCTAATCTGAGCTTGATTCTCTCTATTTTCTCTTCTACTTTTCTGTATATGTCGAAGGTCTCGCTCTCGATTGCATTCATTTCCCGAAGCTACCTCTGCAACTCTTGATATGTTTTCTGGGAAACAGTTTCTTGTTCAAGTTCTAACGCAAGTCGAGCCTACGCTAGTTCTTCCTGAAAATTTAGAATAATGGGATCATTGTGTGTCATGATGTCTTTATCTTGTATGCTAGTCTGAGTGCTTATGCTATGAGAAAGGATATGTTCTATTTGAATCTCTTTATTATGGGAGGTTCAAGCCTCTGTCTGAGTATCCATGCTATGAGAGGGTACATCCTCTATCTGAGTAGCTATATCTATGAAAATTTCATATTGTTCTTCTTGAATGATGACTGATTGAGTGGGTATGGGCTTAGTTTGAGTCCTTGTAGCCCTCTCTTCATGGGATTTTGTCTGTACAACCACGTTTGTTGTCTCCAGGGGTTTGTCTGGGACCTTTCCCACTGTGATTTCCTTTATTTTTCTTCTGAGCCTTCTTACTATTTTGCAAAGCTTCTGCTATTCTTTCCTAAGCTTTTTCAATTTGGCTCTATACCCTTTCAGAGGAGCAAATATTCTGCTGACAGTCTTGTTAATGGTTTCTGCTTCTAAAGATCCTAGTTGCTCACCCTAGCTCTGTTCTAAGAGGACTGTGTCTCCTGATTGAATATCGGCTTCCCAAAGCATCTCTTTCTCTACATCTTCTCCTTGGCCTATGTTCTCTATACTTAAGCCTACCTAGCTATTTTCAACTGGAAGCATGTTATGGGATTAGTGCTCTGCTTCTCGAATCGCCTCTACATCAGTTTTTGCTTCATTGCTTACATCGTTTAAGGGAGATAGAATTCTGGTGTCACCAGCATTCTCAGGAGATTGGGCTGCTCCTATATTAAGATTGACCGGGCTTTCAGTCTGCATGTAATCATTCATGTTGGCCAAGACCTGGGCCAATTCAAAATCGTGAAACAAATCACCTTGGTGGCTCATGTTTGGTGTTGAGGGAAGTCCCGATTCATTT
This sequence comes from Pinus taeda, assembly GCA_000404065.3. Lineage (NCBI taxonomy): Eukaryota > Viridiplantae > Streptophyta > Pinopsida > Pinales > Pinaceae > Pinus > Pinus taeda. The sequence goes on along the minus strand of APFE031311318.1, from coordinate 8,348 downwards.
CCTTATTCTTCTCTAGAATGCATTGTTTCTTCCTCATGGTCTGATTTAGGGTTATCCTGGCCTTCTAACTCTAGCTGCATGTATTGTTCACTTATTGGGCTAGATAATTCTATTGGTTGACTGATATTGCCTTGAGGATTTTCAGCCACTCCTAATGTTGACTTCAACCTTGTGGATCGTCTACGCTTTTGAGGTATATTCCTTGAAAGGGTGGTCCTCTTCCCTTTCGGAACAGGGTTAGGTCCAGGCAAAGCTAAATCTCCTTCGAGAGCTAAAACTAAATCATCCTAGCTTGATTGTTGTTGGGCGAGGTTATAGCTGACTATTACCCTAATCAAACAGTGGTGACTTACTATAGTTTTTATATGTTGGGACCATCTTAGCCTCTCGGCAGTGTCATGCAGTAAAGAAATAAATAATGCAGGTAAATTAACAGAGCACTTTCGTTTTAGAACAGCTAAGAGTTTAAGTTGATGCGGCCTTACCACGTCTTTGCTCCCATCGCATGTAATGTAGTTCTGGACAATTCTTGCTAGTTCTCCGCATGGTTCTCCAAGAGAAGATGGCTGAACTCCTTTGACCTTCTTGATCAGCTCCTATCCTTCACCCCTGAAAGCCTCAATAGCATCTTGCAGCTTCAACCGCTTACCAGGCGACACTGGTCCTTCTACTAGTAACTCGGATACTTCCACTATCACCGCGTCTAATACAGTGATTTGCCTGCCCATTACCATGGATTGTCCATTCTATAGATTTCATAAGAATTCAATGGAAATTTCCTCGTTGGGTGGTTGAAATCTTCTAAAGTATGCTATCCACCTGGCTTGAGCTAAAATTTCCCTGGCTACAACAAAAACAACCAGTATTATCGGTTCTTTGCACATTGTTCTTCCTCACATAGTGCTTGAATTCTACAGCCGATAAGTGTAGTAAGGAAAACACAGTGGTTAACAGAGTTGAGTGAAGGAACAACAAATGGTTGTGATAGTTTTATCAGGTGATACTTTATAAATATAAATACCATTATTGAGGGTTGTTATCATACCACATGCTTCGTGATCATGGAATGTCGTATCATTCTGCAAAATCCATTGAAAAAATGACAACGCATTCATAAGTACACTAGAGTTCCCCGCCCCCCTTTGAAATAATAGGTCGCCTACGACTGAATGAATGAAAGGGTAAAGCACTGGCAATGAAGTACAGGGGTGATGGATTGGAAAGGTATGCTTATTAATGGAAGGATCATAAAGGATATTGGAGTGGTGAAATCAAGGCTTGTACCAAGAATTATCAATAAGTGATAGGTTGTCGTGATGTGATATGATAAGGGAAAAGGGACAGCATGTGCAAGAAATAATACTTTAGTGTCGTTATTCCACTTAAAACTATTATGATTGATTTAAAAAACTTATTCATGCATAAATGTTCAAGGTATGTTAGGACCATAATATCTCCATGGAAAATATTATAAGAAGAGGTTATTATAATAGTTATTGATGTAAAATAAAGCTTCAATACCATCAATAGAGCTTCTATTTCCTGCAGGCATCCATAGCCTCGACAGAGTTTCTTTCTAACCCTTGGGAACCATGGTCCTCTTTGTATAATTAAGGAGGTGTCTTATGATGTCCATAGTAGAGGCCAATGTGCTAGCTTGGTAACCAGGTGAACACATTGCCATTCACTGGGAAGTAGTGAAAGTGGTCAGGCCAGCTCATGATGAGACCTCCTGTTTCCAAGGATTTTTTTTGTTATGCATCCATTCGATCATATCCCTGGTGTGGTGGCCATAGTGGGAATGCCACTTTTCTCCTTCCTTATGATCATGATAGGTTGGCTCGTGATGAGACCCCCTATCCTCCATCTGTGGAAAAAAATTATAAAAATGTTAGTGAATATATAGAGGGTGGCTCATCACTCCTTAAGAGTAGGGATGGCGAAAGAAGTTTGACATATCAATATTAAAAAATATATATATACCCATAATCTTATTGATAATACATAGAGAGTTATACAGGAAAGGGGGAACCAACATAGTACTAATAATCAATCAATTTGGTTTATGGTGGAAATGAGGACAGTAAATTGATATAGATAACATTATACTTTTCTTCTCTTTTTTGGATCATCACAAAGCAATCTTGTTAAAGATGATAGTATTCACAGTATTTTCCTATTCCACTAGACCACCATATTTGTTGTCCTTAAATATGTGTTGTATCTTTCATGCCATTAAGGGGATCATAAAGAGTGAAACTGGGGTGGTCTAGGGATGATTATGCAAGGAAGAGAAAGAGGATGTTATCAAAAATATTCACAAAGTGTTGTTCTTTGAAAGGAATAGCAAAAGAAAAACCCATAAAAAAAGTGTTATTCCTTAGAGGGAATAGCAGTTGTTCCCTGTAAGGAACAACAAAGAAAAATATGCAAAAAATGTGTTGTTCCTTATAGGAAATAGCAATGATTCCCTGCAGGGAACAACAAAGAAAATAGTCACAAAACAATGTTGTTCCCTGTAGGGAACAACAAAGGAAATACATACGAAAATTGTTGTTCCCTACAGGAAACAGTAGATGTTCCCTGTAGTGAACAACAAAGGAAATACACGCTAAAAATTGTTGTTCCCTGTAGGGAGCAATAATTGTTCCCTGCAGGGAACAACAAGAAAAATGCACACAAAATTTTTTGTTCCTTATAGGGAACAACAATTATTCCCTGTAGGGAATAGCAAATCAAGTTACACACAAAAATTGATGTTCCCTATAGGGAACAACAGTTGTTCCTTGTAGGGAACAACAAGAAAAAAATGCAAGCCAAAATTTTTGTTCCTTTGGGGGAACAACAGTTGTTCCCTGTAGGGAACAACAACTGTTCCCTATAGGGAATAACAAAGAAAAATTCACACAAAAATTTTTGTTCCCTGTAGGGAACAACAAAGAGAAATACACACAAAATTGATGTTCCCTGTAAGGAACAACAGCTGTTCCCTGTAGGGAACAGCAAGGGAAAAATAGAGAAAAACTAATACACAATTTATTATCCAAGCAAATTCAATCAAATAGGAAGGCAAATCTATGTACAAGTTTAAAAAAAAAAGTAAATTCTTCACTTGACTGGTGTTGTGGAAGGGTTGCCCTCCTCAGCAAGAATTTGTATAGTGGAATCTTCCCATAACTGTTGGCAAAAGGATTGCCTTGTAAGCGGTTTGTGATATAGGCGTACTCGAGTCCATTCGCTTTAAAAGAGTAGCTAGACCCATCAATGGTGGCTAATGTAAGGGTGCCATTATCATGCACCTCTTGTATCTCATAGGGGCCTAACCATCTTGTCTAGAGTTAGCTCAGGAAATCCTAGAACCTAGAATCATACAGAAGTGCCCAATCACCTTCATGGAAGATCTTCTTCTTGATGAAATCATTATGCCATTTTTCTCTTTATTGTTGGACGAGTGTAGTATGTTGAAGAGCTGATAGCCAGATTTCATCCAATTCATTGATTTGACATAGTCTGTTAATCTGTGCTTCATTCAAGTCCAAGCCTACTTCTTAAGCTATCCTCAATTTCTGAGTTTCAAATTCTATTGGGAAGATAGCTTCTTTGCCAAACAGTAGCTAATATGGGGATTATCCTATGGTATTTCTCCATGTCATGTGATATGCCCACAGGGTTTCTGGCAATCGGGTAGCCCAGTCACGTCTATGTGATGTGACTGTCTTTTTTAGTATAGCCTCGATTACTTTATTGGTACTTTCTACCTGGACGTTTTCCTGCGGGTGGTATGGAGATGTGATTCTGTGCATGATATGATGATTTTTAATGTAGCAGCAATCTTATGGCCTACAAATTGTGGCCCTCCATCCATGATTATTTCTATAGACAGGCCATACCGCACAAAAATTTGGAAAAGAAAGTGGATTACTCAATCCTCTGTTGCCCTTGGTAATGCTTCTGCCTCCACCCATTTAGTCACATATTCTATTGCAACTAGTATATATGTCTTTTGATTAGATGATGGGTTTATTGGGCCAATGAAACTAACGCCCATCGTTCAAAAGGTTCAATGACTAACTGTGGATGCAGGGGCATCTCGTCAGATTGTCCAGAGCGGCCCATTCTTTAGCAGCTATCGCATGCCTAAACAAACTTCTTGGTGTCCTTAAAAATGGTGGGCCAATAATAGCCCATCTGTAAAACTTTATGCCCAGTCCTACGGTCTGCAAAATGTCCACTGCAAGGCCCATTGTGGCAAGCTTTTAGGATGTCGAAGATTTTGTCTTCCTTGACAAACCTTCGAATATGTATATCAGCTCCTGTATGAAAGAGATATCCTCCGATCCAGGAGAATCGAGTTCTACGTTGTACTATTAGTTTACTTTCACTGGGCATCAGGTGCTTGGGTAATTTTCCCACTGTTAGGTAGTTCGCAACATCTTCATACCACGGTGTTTTCATGGTTAGAACAAATAAGTGCTCATCGGGGAACTGGTTTTTTACTGCTGCCGAGTCGTCTGTCTTTGGCACACGTGAGAGGAAGTCTGCTACTAGATTTTCCTTTCCTAAACAATCTTTGATTGTTATGTCGAATTCTTGCAAAAGGATCAACCATCGTGTCACTCTTCCATTTGTAATAGGTCTATTAGCTAACTATTTAATAGCAAAGTGATCAGTATACAAAACCACATGGTATCCTATAATATAGTGTTTGAATTTGTTAATAGCATAGATTACAACGAGAAATTCTTTCTTAGCTACTGTGTAATTCAACTTAGCAGGAGTTAAATTTTTGCTGATGTAGTATTTCGCATAAGGCTTCTTATCTTCCTCCTGGCCAAGAACTGCTCCAATGGCTGTATCTGATGCATCAGATGAAATCTGAAATGGAAAATCCCAGTTTGGGCCCCATAATACTGGGGCTATTGATACTAGCCATTTTAAATCTTCAAAATCAATATCACATTTGTCAGTCCATAAAAAATTGATATTTCCTGTTAAAGTGTATAATGGTGCAGCAATTTGGGAGAAATTCTTTATAAATCTTCTATAATATCTAGAAAATCCCAAAAAACTACGTACCTCAGTTTGTGTGCAGGGGGTAGGTATTAAGAGGATTATTTGAATTTTTGCTTGATTTACCTGAATTCCAGCTACTGAGATGTAGTGACCCAAGATGAGGCCCTCGGCCATCATCATGTGGCATTTCTCATGGCTTAAGCAGAGCCTAGTAGCAATGCATCTTTGCAGGACTTTCTCTAGCGTTTGTAATTCCAGCTCGAATTCATCTCCATAAGGTGTAAAGTCATCCATGTACACCTCAAGTCCCTTGTTTAACAAGTCTGAAAAAATGTTGAGTATTGCTCTCTGGAATGTGGCAGGTGCATTGCACAGTCCAAAGAGTAATACCCTATAAACAAATGTCCCCTAGGAGTAGGTGAAGGTAGCCTTATCCTGGTCTTCAGGGGCAATTTGGATTTGGTTGTAGCCGCTATAGCCAACTAGGAAAGAGAAGAATTTTTTACCTGCCAATGTGTCCCAGACCTAGTCGATGAACGGGAGGGGGGATGATCTTTTTGGGTTGCTTTATTAAGCTCTCTATAATTGACACATATTCTCCACTTCCCATTCTTTTTAGGCACCACAACTAATGGAGAAACCCATTTGTTATCAGATATAGGATAGATGAAATTTACATCTAACAGTTTTTGTAGTTCATCTTTAACAACATCTTTAAGGTGATGGTTTAACCTTCGTTGAGGTTGTCAAATGGGCCTCACATCTTTCTCTGTATAGATGTGGTGCATGTATAATTGGGGATCAATCACTTTCATATTTGGGTAATCCCAAGCAAAAGCCTCTTTATATTTTCTAACGAGTTGAACAAGCCTCTGTTCCTGGTCATCAGTCATGTTTTTGTTAATGTTTAGGACTTCCCTTGGCTCAATTTCAATGGGTTTCTTGTTATAAATAGTTGTTGTTGGTATTGTCTGGTCATTAATATCTTTTAAGGGATCTTCTTCAATTTCATTATCGAGGGCTGCTTCGATAATGTGACATTTTAGATTGGATACGCCATCTGGTTGGTTAATGTAAGTGTTAATAATGCCATCTTCTATTTGATTCTTAAATTCAAGAGCATCTTCTACAGTTAGCGGTGATCGAATGTTTTCAGTTAAATATGATACAGGTTGTTTTCAATTTTTATTATTGTTAGGATTGGCTGAGCTGAAGGATATAAAGCTAGATTCTACACATTACTTCCTCTTGCTATAGTCATACTGCCTATTCGACAACTTATGTAAGCATCTGCAGTTGCTAGCCAAGGTCTTCCTAGAATTAGGGGATGTCCATCTAGCCAATTTCTAGGATTGATAATCAGGAAATCTGCCAGGTATTTCCAAGAATCTACAGACACCATTACATATTGTAATGTCCCTTCTGGTTTCACAACCGATCGGTCAACAAGTTCCAGCAAGGTCGTAGTTGGATCCAAGGCTGTAATGCCAAGTTTTTGACAGGTTGTTGTTGTGAGAATATTAATGGCTACTCCTAGATCAACTAATGCATTGGGGAAGGAACATCCATATATTTGTACTATGACTATAGGGTTTCCTGGGTCCTCATATTTTGCCGATGTTTCTCTGCCTGATAATAAATCAGACAAAGTTCTGACTATGTGGACAGTTGGGGTTGTTTTTATTTTCCTCTTAGGCTTTTTAGTACTGATTCGGATTAAACAGGAACGCAACAAAATACAGAGATAACCGTAAAGACAGATATGCAACGAAAATAATACTTCATTTCATTAATGGAAAATACTGAAATATGCTTACAACCGGAAATAGAAATAAACCAGCTAGGGCGATGGTAGCTTATCTCTGAGAAGAGATGTGGTGGCTACATGCCTTTGAACTATTCTGAACTTGTGTTACAATGAGGCTCAAAGGCCTATTTATTGTTGATAAACAATGGGAAACCCTTCACATTCCAAAACCTAACCCTAGAAGATGAAACGCCAAATTGTGGGCCCCGTTTTGGGTAAATTGGTACATCAATTTCCTGGGGTCGTAACTTTGGCATATGATCTC
>APFE031311315.1:23414-60047 GCA_000404065.3 Pinus taeda | reverse complement strand
CACCTATTACTCACAGCTTGAAGATAAGGTGATAATGGAGAACACTGACCACACCAGCAGATGCACAGGACCCTGTGATGGCCGGCTGCAACCAGTTACGAGGTCTGTAAATCTAGTTTTTAACGCATGGACAGGATGACAGCTCTCTATGCATTAAACAACAGAAACCCACCCACAAGTTCTATAATACATGCTAAATCCTAACGCAGAGGTGGGATGACAGCCCCTCTGACGCTCGACATTCACAGCAATAGAACAATGCAAACAGACACAGCCTAGAACAAGAAAGAGAAGTGAAAAGTGAGCAATAAACAGCAAAAGAAGCTTGTATTAGCTGGAAATGAAGACCAGACGCTGCAGGTTACAAAGTAGTTACAGTCTCTAGAAGTTGAACCTTACAACAGGGTTCTCTTCATCAAACACTCATCATCCGATTACATTTGAGTTCTGAGTATATATAGTGTTCCAATACAAAATATCTCTATTAACCAATGCGTGGAGAGGTCCATAAATGGCCACCAACCATATTTACATTTAGGAATGGCTCTCTGATACAAATCTGACTGTGTTTTGAATAGATTTGTCCCTCTCTGGTGCTCTCCGGTCCTTTCTGGGTCGGTGGAGTGAAATGTGGGTAAAGCCCATAGTCATTGAATGCTTTGAGTGGATCTGTGGTGTCCTGCTTCCTTTTCGGCCATACTGTTGATTGACTGCAGTCGCTGAACATTGAAATGGCTTCACTATGTCTGATAAATGTTGACTTGTTTGGGGCACGCCTTCTTTCCTGCTCAGCCATACGGCTATTTGAAGGCAGCCACCTACTGTGTTGTACTGCTGTATGCCAGCCTTTATGATCATTGTGCCACTGAGAAACACCATCCGCTTTGCCATAATTCAAATATTGACAGTCAATGCATGCGTTATGCCTCTATCGGGTCGCTTTTCGGGTCGCAATCGCTCATGATAACCGGCCAATCCCCTGTTTAAAAATACATTGAAAAATGCTGCAAAACACTGGAATTTTGCCTTTGGCGGACTTGAAAACATATATATATTTTGCTTCCCGGACCCCATCGGGTCCGGGCTTCATCGCTATCGGCACCCCCAAGGCTTCCTTTATATTTCCCATATTTCATTATATAACAAAAATGCGCCCATAATCATTGAAAAAGGCCTTGGCGCGGACTTGAAATTTTATAAAGAATTACTTATGATAATATCGGGTCCGACCCATCGGGTCGCATACTTGCCTTGTACAAAGCTCTGCCCCATTTAAAAGCGCCAATAGCGATAACACCGTGGATCCGAAACTTTATGAGAAGTATTTGATAGCACTATTGCATCGTCTTATCGCATCGCACCTAACCATGTATACGACACTGCTCCTTTTGTAAACGCCGATGTGATATGCCGATGCGATATCGGCGATCAGATGTTGGCGATCGCATATCGCGAAACATAAAGGCCCTCCATTGTAACCCACCGATGCGATATCGGCGATCGCTCATCGGTGAGGTTTCCTTTGTCGCTGCCACTGCCCGCCTGCTCCGATGCGATATACCGACACGATCTGGACCGCTGATCGGCCAGATCCAACGGCTAACATGATTTCGGACCCTCGAGGCTGCGCTTTTAGATTTTCCATAATTTTAGAGTATTTGTGCCTCCCGATAGTGTATTTCCGCCCTCCAAAAGGCTTTCCTCCTGCAATTTTTTCAATCGGTGAAGGCTATGAGAGGACTGATAAGGCTTTTGGAGCACTTTTGTATCCATTTTTGGGCATCCTTTCATGCGCAAACAACCTGGTCAGGACTGCATTTGATCCTCAAATGTTGGATTTTGTAGCAGAGCTAACACTGGCTCCTTCTGGGGATGAGATCCTCCCTGTGAGGTCTTAAGAACCTGCAGATCAATGCCTTTCCCACGACAAATCAATATTAGCAAAATTCCTAGTGTTCCATTGGGCATGGAGTCTACTATGGCTATACTAACAACCGACAAAAGCAAAATATTTACAGCTTTAAGGCCAGAGACCTTAAATGACATAGTTTTTCAAAAACCGCCCGTTAACTGGGCCATCAAAAACTATCTCCCCTTCCATACTTTTCAGTATGAAGGTATTGTTCCCTTGAACCTGTGAAATAACGAACGGGCCTGTCCAGAGAGCATCAAATTTCCCATGATTACCTTTCTTTTCTTTATAAGCATCCCATTTCATGACCAAATCCCCAACCTGGAAACTGTTTCTTTTTGCCTTCTTATCAAAGGCTTCCTTGACCTTTTGCTGATGTGCTGTAGCTTTTTCAACCAGCTGTTCTCGAATCTGATACAATTCTGTTAAATCAGTGATTCTATTTGCCATATCATACTCTTCATCTTGCGCTGTTTGAAGCAACTTTGCCACTGGGAGTGTAAGTTGAATTGGAAAAATGGCATCAGTACCATATACCAGCTTGAAGGGAGAGCAGCCTACAGATCTCTTGATAGTCACTCTGTCCGCCCAAAGTGCATACTTCAGCTTGGCATCCCAATTCTTTTTATTATCCTCTAACAGCTTGTTAATTATCCTAATCAGACTTTTATTAGAGGATTCTGCTAAACCATTCCCTTGGGGGTAATAGGATGTGGAATGAACAAGTTTAATGCCCATCGAATCACACATTTCCACCAATTCTTTTGCACTGAATGCTGCTGTGTTATCTGTTATTATCTTATGAGGACAACCAAATCTGCTGAAAATATTTTCTGATAAGAATTTCATGACCACATTATAATCAGCCTTCCTTGTTGGGATTGCTTCAATCCATTTTGTAAAATAATCAGTGGCCACTAATATCCATCTGTGCTGGCCACTGGAATGTGGGTTGATTTCACCAATAAAATCCAAACCCCACTGCTGGAAAGGTCCTTTTGCAATTATTGGCTTTAGGGGCAGGGATTTCAACTGCTGCTTACCTTCAAATCTCTGGCACCTGTCACAAGATTTAACAAAAGCAAAAGCATTCGAAAATAAAGAGGGCCAATAGTATCCGGCTCTGAGAATCTTTTGGGTTGTAGTTCTCCAATAATGATGTCCTCCACACATGCTGTCATGGAACTGCTGCATAACTACTATTGACTGCTCTTTGTCCAGACATCTTAAAAGCACTCCAGATGGATCCCTCCAATAAAGCAAACCATCATTGATGCAATATTTTGTTGCCTTGAGTTTTAAAGTTCTTGATTGACTTTGAGAGAAATCTGAAGGGACTTCAAACCTTAAGAGAAAATTGATTATTGCAGCATACCAGCTACATGAGGCAAGGTTGTTGGGCACTGACTGCTCTCTCTTCGTTTCGGCTGTTTCATGCTCCTCTGTTTGACCATTTTCTGCTACATTGAACAAGATGTCGATGTCCAAAGACCCGCAATTTTCCTGAGTCAGCAATTTAGCAAGCCCTTGACCCCTTACCAGCTTGGTGGTCTTCAGCTCTATGTTGAATTCTATCATTTTTGCAATCCATTTCGCTCTTTTTCCATCAACATCAGGCTGTGTTAATACATCCTTTATTGCAGCAGAGGGCACGTATGCAACTATTTTGGAATGCAAGATGTATACTCGGAAAGCTTTCAAAGATTTGACAAGAGAATAAGCCTGCTTTTCAATAATATCGTACCTAAGCTCAGCATCCCTTAAGTTCTTGCTGAAAAAGGCCACTGGATGCTCTTGACTGGCTTCATCTTGCTGCAACAGAATAGCTGCGATTGTGTCCTTAGAGGCGAATGAGAAGAGATGAAACTCCTTGCTATAACTGGGGCTTATTAAAGTAGGAGCCTGCATAATAGCCTCTTTAATGGAATCAAAAGATTTCCTTGCTACATCAGTCCATCTGACCTCTGCCTCCTTTTTCAACATGGAAGTTATGTGCTTAATCAGCTCTGTAAAATTAGGAATGAATCTCCTTACGAAGTTGATTTTGCCCAGAAAAGACTGTATATCTTTCTTTGATCTAGGGAGAACCAAGGCCTGAATTGCTTTGACTCTTTCTGGGTCGATATGAACACCTGCAGCCGACACTACATGCCCCAACAGTTTGCCTTCTTCCAAAGCGAATTGGGATTTTTTGGGATTGAGTGAAATCCCAAACCTTCTGCACTTCAAGAACACCTTCTTTAAATGTTGTAAATGCTCATGATGGCTGCTAGAATAGACTGTTATGTCATCAAGGTAGATTAGCACAAATTTATCCTTTTCTCCCACAAAAGCTATATCCATGGCGCGCTGAAAGGTGGCTCCAACATTCATGAGCCCAAATGGCATTTTTGCATACATGAATGTGCCCCAAGGCGTGGTAAATGCTGTCTTCTCTTGATCATCCAGATGTACTGCAATTTGATTAAAGCCTGAAAATCCATCTATAAAAGACATTACTTTGGCACCTGAGACTTGCTGCAACAAATGCTCCATTTTTGGCAGAGGATAATTGTCCTTTTTTGAGCACTTATTTAGATTCCTGAAATCAACACATAGTCTGATTTCTCCATTCTTCTTCCTCACGACAACCAGATTCGCCACCCATTTAGAATATCTGAGAGGCACTATTATCTTAGCAGCCAACAACTTTTTAATCTCTTTCTCCACCAGAGGAAGGAGCAACGGATTCATCGGTCTCAGCTTCTGTTTGAAAGGAATAGTGTCTTTTTCAAGCGGAATTTTATGCTGAATTACATTTTTGTCATATGTTTTCAGATCGCTGTATTCCCAAGCAAACACATCAGCGAACTGCCTCATTAGCTTGCAGTATTCGGTATTCTGCTCATCAGATAGTTTAGCGGACAGATTAATGAATTTGGGCTGGGCTGGGCTTCCTATGTTATGCTTACACACAACAGCTTGGTCTTCTGTATAGGCAGCTTTGTAAGGCACATCATTATGATCAAATAATCGCTCAAGAGGAATTAAACCCTTAGGAATGTGGTTGCTAGGGAGTTGGACTATGCTATTCTTGCCAATCTTATTTTTAAACTGGAAACTGGGAGCTTCTAGCAAAGCATCATTATTTTGGTCAACTTGTATTTCAGAAAACTCATCAATGACTTGAAGAAACCTATTCAACTCATCATCATCATCAAAAACTTTCCAGTGGTGGACATTATCAGGCACAGAGGGTCTATACTTCATTTGTACCTCATAAACTAGTTTGGGAGGGGATGGAGGAGTAAATAGACTAGCTGAGACAGTAAGGGAGTCGGCAAGCTGATTTTGGGCTCTAGGAATATATGAAATGCAGAAAAAATCAAAGGAGTCTTTGACTCTCCATACCTCATCTCTATAAGCTATCAGCCTTGGATGCTTTGCTTGGAATGTTTTATTTACTTGTTGAATTATCAGATCAGCATCTCCAAATACCTTCAGCTTCTTTATTCCTCTGTCTTTTGCTGCCTGAAGGCCCAATAGCAGAGCCTCATACTCTGCTATGTTGTTTGTCACCTGAAATACCAGCTTTAGGGATAATTCAATTCTTTCTTGCCGTGGGGATACTAGCACCACCCCTGCTCCTGCAGTATCTTTGGTGCAAGCTCCATCAAAAAACATCTCCCAAATCTGTTCTTCTATATCAAGCTCGGCCTGATCTGAATGTTTCCTGATTTGCAATGCAGCCTTCTGAGATTCTTCTATTTGGAGAATGCATGCTCCAAAATCAGTGTCCACTGCATATATGGGATGATTATTGGGATTCTTCTCATCACTTATGATATATGCCAGCTGGGCTTCTCTGTATAGTCTCCTGCTTTCTCCTCCAAACACTGGGACAGTGGCATAAGATAGATCATTCTGTAATGTCCCTCCTAGTCTCTTAATCCACCCTCTAGACAACAGCATACCAAACTTCGGTGGGACATCGGCCACCACTATATCCATCATCATACTCTTCATAGGCAGCTGAGTTAAGGTAATGGCTAGATCCTTGATCAATCCAAGGCATTTTACCTTCCTTGAGTCAAAAGAGAACAAATCATGATAGGGTCTAGTGATATCAAGGCCTAATTCTTCCATGACTGTTTTAGGCATTAGATTGTGGCTGGCACCTGTGTCTAGCAGACAATTATGGAGGATTTTATCATGGATAGTTAATGAAACATAGAAAGATGGGGAATTATTATCAGCAGGTTCCACCATGGGGCTGAGCACAATAGTAGGCTTATCATCTTGCAAATTGACAGAGTCAATAGAGGCTTGTTTAGGTTCTAGCTCAAGGGCTTCAAGGATGGGTTTTCTGAACAATTCACTCTTGACCAACTCAGCTAGAGGCACAACAACCTTCAATTTTTGAACTTCTGATTCAATACTAAAAGAAGAGAAAGGCTTATCAGTAGCTTTTACCTCTTGGACTGGAACTTTTAGGGTGACCGGATTAGCTGCTAATCTTCTTTGCCTGGTATGCTGTGGAGCTACTTGGGCAGCAGCTTCTTCTGCAATTGTTTCTTTGGCATTAATTGTATTGGATCTTAGATTATATTTGCGCTGCTGTTCTCCTGATTGCAGCACAGCACCAGTGTCCCATCCTTGATTGTCTTGCTCTTGCTGCAATGACTCTTCATATTCAGCCAACGTTAAAAACACAGCGCTACCTCTATCCTCCATACAGTGAATTTCATCTTCTTCTTCTTCAAATTGTTCCCCATCCATTACTGAATTTTGAAAAGGAGACTTAACCTTATGATCTTCTTTGGCTTGCTCACCTCTTTGCATGATTTGTAGTTGATCGTTTGCTTTTCTGAATGGGTTTGGAGTTCTTGGAGCAAATGTGTTTTGTTGCGTTGTTTTGATTGAAGCCTGCTCTACCTTTAGCCTTGAAATTTCAGCAGCCAATGACTCTATCATCTTAGTCATTTTGTCTAATTTAGGCTCTAAAGTTGGGGCCTGAGAAGAAGAAACCTCCCCTCTCGGCTTTCTCCTATCAATTTGACTTTTCAACTTCTCTGCTGCCATAATATTTGATTCCACCTCGAGGGCTGCATCTTGCATATCATTCAAAGTAGGGCATCTTCTTTCTCTCAAAAGTAAGCAGAAATCAGGGTCAAAAGCATTAGCATATGTGAGTTTGGCAGTGGTGGGGGTAGGCTTTACTTCAGCTGGTATTTTACTGTACATCTTATTAAATCTTTTATTGAAATCGGGCAAAGATTCACCCCTTTCTCTTTTCAAGTTTCCAAACTCAGTATGATAATATAATAGGTCCTTCTTATCTCCCCATTGCTTCAAAAATGCTTCATCTAATGCTTCAATATTTGCTATAGATCTCTGGGGTAATTCTCTAAACCACTTCCTAGCCTCTCCATCAAGGCTCTGGACAAAAACTCTCATCCATATATCATTCTCACTTATATCTAAATTGTCAGCATAACTATAAAAAGCTTCAAGATGTTCTTCCGCTGTCACTCCCTCTGTTCCAGTAAATTTGGGCATATATTTCTGATATTCTCCTGTAGGCATAGAATTTAGAGGTACAGGCAAGACTAACGGTCCATATCTAGCAGCAACGATCCTTTCAATCCTGGTAGGTGCTTGCTGTCCTGCCATATTTGGAATATGTGGAAGAATACTAACAGATAGAGCAGCAGGAGATAATGTAATGGATGGAAAGGATATTGGGATGTTTTGGAAAGAATGGGAAACTTTCTTTGGACTGAGATTCAAAGGGGAACTGACTGCAAAAGGGGCTGAACTGATCTCTAAACGAATTTCCTTGCTAACAGTGCTGGGCTCTAAAACTTCAAGCTGTGATTCTTCAGCTATAAACTCATCCTTTAGAGATAAATCAGAGTTTCTAGGCTTACCTGATCCTGATGCCCCTTTCTTTGATGATTTCTTCGATTTAACAACTTTTCCAGGGTCAAGCAATGGTTCAGCTGGAAACTTCTGCGGATTTCTTCTAGTATGCCTCACAAACTGAGCCAGAACTTCTAAGTGGAGTCGCCAAAGGATGGTCTTCCACCAGTGGAGTCGCCAGACAGATGATTACAACCAAATTCTGTGTTCAAACCTTGTCTGTCATCAAAGCTTGAAAATATGTCGTTCTCCCAGGGAAGCTGAGCTTCGATTCTCCTCTCCCTGGCAACGGCGCCAATTAATGTTATCACCCCCAAGAAACTCACCTAGGTTGTATATCAGTGATGCTCGGGAACATTAAAAATTTAACCAAATATAGTTGGATAAATGGTGGATGAATGGAACAAATGCTGCATATTCAAGCCGGATAACCACTTCTACTATGATTGATCCCAAACATGGGTGAGCACCCCCAGGCTACAAGGCTTTTAACCACCTATTACTCACAGCTTGAAGATAAGGTGATAATGGAGAACACTGACCACACCAGCAGATGCACAGGACCCTGTGATGGCCGGCTGCAACCAGTTGAGAGGTCTGTAAATCTAGTTTCTAATGCATGGACAGGATGAGAGCTCTCTATGCATTAAACAACAGAAACCCACCCACATGTTCTATGATACATGCTAAATCCTAACGCAGAGGTGGGATGACAGCCCCTCTGACGCTGAACATTCACAGCAATAGAACAAATGCAAACAGGCACAGCCTAGAACAAGAAAGAGAAGTGGAAAGTGAGCAGTAAACAGCAAAAGAAGCTTGTATTAGCTGGAAATGAAGACCAGACGCTGCAGGTTACAAAGTAGTTACAGTCTCCAGAAGTTGAACCTTACAACAGGGTTCTCTTCATCAAACACTCATCATCCGATTACATCTCAGTTCTGAGTATATATAGTGTTACAATACAAAATATCTCTGTTAAGCAATGCATGGAGGAGCCCATAAATGGCCACCAACCATATTTACATTTAGGAATGGCTCTCTGATACAAATCTGACTGTGTTTTGAATAGATTTGTCCCTCTCTGGTGCTCTGCGGTCCTTTTTGGGTCGGTGGAGTGAAATATGGGTAGAGCCCATAGCTATTGAATGCTTTGAGTGGATCTGTGGTGTCCTGCTTCCTTCTCAGCCATACCGCTGATTGACTGTAGTCGCTGAACATTGAAATGGCTCCATCATGTCTGATAAATGTTGACCTGTTTGGGGCACGCCTTCTTTCTTGCTCGGCCATACGGCTATTTGAAGGCAGCCACCTACTGCGCTGTACTGCTGCATGCTTGCCTTCATGATCATTGCGCCACTGAGAAACACCGTCCGCTTTGCCATATTTTAAACATTAACAGTTAATGCCTGCATCAATCCTCTATCGGGTCCCTTTTCGGGTCGCAATCGCACATGATAGCCGGCCAATCCTCTGTTTGAAAATACATCGAAAAATGCCGCAAAACACTTGAATTTCGCCCTTTGGCGAACTTAAAAAACATATATATTTTGCTTCCCGGACCCCATCGGGTCCAGTCTTCATCGCTATCGGCACCCCCCAAGGCTTCCTTTATATTTCACCATATTTCATTATATAACGAAAATGCGCCCAAAATCATTGAAAAAGGCCTTAGCGCGGACTTGAAATTTTATGAAGAATTACTTATAATAATAACGGGTCCGACCCATCGGGTCGCATACATGCCTTGTATAAAAGCTCCACCCTCTTTAAAAGTGCCGACAACGATATCGCTGCGGACCTGAAAATTTATCGAAAACAGTGTATAGCGCTATCGGGTCCGGCTTGTCGCATCGCACATAACTATGTAAAAGGCCCTGCCCCCTTTGAAAGCGCCGATGCGATATGCCGATGCGATATCGGCGATCGCTATGTCGGCGATCGCATATCGCCAAATATAAAGGCCCAGTCCTTCATTGTGACCCACCGATGCGATATGCCGATGCGATCTAGACCGCTGATCGGCCAGATCCAACGGCTGATATGATTTCGGACCCTCAAGCCTGCGACTTTGGATTTTCCATAATTTTAGAGTATTTGTGCCTCCCAATAATGTATTTTTTCCCTCCAAAAGGCCTTCCTCCTGCAATTTTTTCAATCGGTGAAGGCTATGAGAGGACTGATAAGGATTTTGGAGCACTTTTGTATCCATTTTTGGGCATCCTTCCGCGCGCAAACAACCTGATCAGGACTGCATTTGATCCTCAAATGTTGGACTTTGTAGCAGAGCTAACAGTTACCAACAAGAAGTCCATAGGAAATTATCCATTTAAGCTGGTTTATGGTGCTAATGCTATTTTTCCTATCCAGTTGATTCTCCTTGGGGCCAAATTCTTGCAAGAAGAATAGGATGAAGAGAATGAAATGGAGAGGAGAATGAGTAACTTGGTTGAATTACAACAGATTAGAGAACAACTAGTTGAGAAGTCAAGAATTCATCAGAAGAAGATCAAAGAAACCTTTGATAGAAAAGCAAAGATGGACAGTTTTTAGGTTGGTGACTGGGTTCTCAAATGGGATGCATTGAAGGAAAAGAAGGGCAACCATGGTAAATTTGATGCCTTATGGATAGGACCGCTTGTCATTGCCAAAATTCAGATGAACAGTACTTTCATTCTGCACAATTTGGAGGGGGAAGGTGTTTTTGTTGGCCCAGTCAATGGTTAGTTTTTGAAACTTTACTTCATATGAGGATTTAAGGCCTTAATATTGTAATAGGTTTTTTCAGTTTTTGTTTTTTGAGCAAATAAACTCCATTCCCAATGGAACACTAGGAGATAAGTTTGTTTTAGTTGTTACGGGAAAGGCATTAGTCTACAGTTCTTGAAATCTCATAGGGAGGCTTTCATCCCTAGAAGGAGCCAGTGTTAGCCCTGAGGTGCAACGCTGCTATTTTGAAGGCTAAAGGAAGGAAATGGTCTGTTTTGCTGTCATGGAGAGGTTTCCACACGGAACATCACCCCACTTTTCTCACTCATCCACTTCCATTCTTGTTCACTCATGTCCTAACCCAACCCTCACATCATAACAAAACCCACTTTTTCCTTGGCCCTACGTGAATTAACCCATTTTTGCCTCGAAAATCTTACTTTTCTACCCATATGTGCCCCTTTGCACATTTCTCGAGGTCATCCCGTACCTTCATGTCCCCCATCATCGATCTTCCCACTGATTAGACGGTCCGAAATTCACCCGACCGATGTTACATGCTCGATCGATCATCACCGTTAGATCACTTCCGCCATTTCTAATGGATAGCGCACATATCACTCAGGCAAAAAGCGAGAGGGATACTCGCCCGATAAAAGTGGTTTCCTCTCTCTCCTTCATTGCTATGTGGAACCCGATGAATGAAATCAGGCGGATCCACCCTTTACCGCTTACCGCCTGATGACCGCTCGATAAAAACCATTTCCGCTCAAATAAAATTGCTCCCGAGCATTATCCTTCGAGTGCCTCCTCCGCCTGATAGTCGTTCGATCTACCCATCCAGGATTTGATGGCTTAGGCTTATTATGCTCCTGCCACTACTTCAGGCCTCCGACATTTGATCTCCTCCATCCATTCCTCTCGATTCAATGGCCCTCGTTCACCATCATCGTAGTTCACCCTTCACCACCTGACCAACATCCAGACCATCAATCCATCCTATCCAATGGCCCACATGGCCCTGTACCCCACTTCCCATCAGTCACCCGGGGAGGAAATTTGTCAGCTCTGTCAGTGTTTGTGACTGTTGGATAGTTGAAATGAAATAACAGAATGCATGGCCGAAAGGGGAAAAAGAACAACATGACGCAGTCGAACCAACAAAAATGATCATGGAGCATCACTGGCATGAGCGATCCACTTGACAACATGACGAAATTACCAAAATTTGATTACCGTGTTTGTTAGAAACAAAGCCCTTTGAGCTCACGTTTGTCTAGTTATGGCATCAAGTAGTTAGAAGACAGAGGGGATAGATTAAGACATCTCGAGCCTCAAAGAGTTCGAGAGTATTGTAAAAAGCCTATAAATGGTTGAAAGTTGGAAGAAATAAGGGTTCAAATTTTGGAGACTGTGGATACTCTGTTCCTCCCAACGTCTCATCTTCATTCCAGTAATACAAGCTTCTTTTGTTGTTACATGTTCAATTGCCATCTTCTTCTCTGTCAAGCTTGCACTTGAATAGGTTATTCATGTTTTCTTCTGTGTCTAATGCCAGATAACTATCATCCTATCTCTGCATTGATAAATTAGATCTGCAAGCTTCATTTACTTTCTGTAGCTAGCCACTCATATGTGTTTATGTATGTCTCTGCCAGTATAGTCAGGATTCTCCACCTATTCATTGAATCTATAAATTATTGAGCATTAGTGGTTGAAAGCCTTATCGAGCTAAGGGTGTTCATGCATGTCTTGAAGTGAAAACAGAGTTGAAACATTCATCTCAATTGATCCAAACCCCAATTCATTCCAATAGTTTAAAGAATGATATTGAAGATTTATATGTTACCAGGCATCTTCGAGCTACAACCTAGGAGAGTTTCCTGGAGTGATAACAGGTCTTCACTATTTTATATTTCTTGTTTGTTAGTTTACATATTTATCTTTCTTGTTAACGAGGCCTTCACCAACATGGGTCAACTAATGCACTGGTGGCTAGATTGGAAATATCACTTTACGTGAATGGGCCCATGTGTTGTTTAGTTTAGGAGTAGGAGTAGTGTTTTCTTTTGTTTTTCTTTGTTTGCATGTTTTCTTTGCTTCCATGTTTGCATTAATTGATTTCTTGCTTACTTGGTTTGCTTTCTTTTACTTGTTCTCTTTTCTTGTTTGTTTGTTTTCTTGTTATGCACCCATAGGTTTAGTTTTTCATGAAACTGTGTGTGGCTCTCGAGACAAGCAAGGTGAAGTACAAGAGGACTTCTACAACTATCAACACTTGGTTATTTTCCATCCTCTCTCTTTATGAAGAGCTTTTTGTCTTCAGTCAACGATACACTGATGGAAAATATGTTTTGTTCATAGTGTGTCTTGGTCAAAATACAACGCTTGCACTTTTAACCAGTACTGCCTACTCTAATTAGTTTTCTCTTTTGGGTTAACCCTTGTCAGTTTAGTCAAGTAGAGTAAGGTGAGGGGGGAAACCTTAAAAAGTATTTTTAGAGGTATATATAACATACTTCTCTGAAGGGACAACCTCTTCTGCTCTCAATAAGTCGGGATCCCTCTTCTACCTCTAAAATAAATAAGTGCCTATGCACAGTTCTTTGAAAATGAAAAAATGAAAAATAAAAAAAAATAAAGGCCAAAGAAGTGAAAGGATTCCTATGCAGAGAGGTGATGCAAGTAACTCCGCCAGGCTACTGACCAGGCTCAATGAAAGCAAAGTGATGCTTGTGTTCTTGCGTGAATCCTTTAGGGTACTGTCCAGGCCTGCTCGTAGCAGAGCAACACTAGAGATGAAACTAAGACTCTGACATTTATATTACTTGTGCACCAATATTTCCCTCATCCCCAATTGAAACAACTCAATTGAATTGGCTTGGTACATGTGTTGATCGATCAAGAGAATGACAGGGACTATGCCTTTCACTCAAGTTAGTGTTAAAGCCACGACAATCAAAGAATTGAAACATATTTCTAGAGGTGTTAGACTCACTTTACATGAAACAAGGTCCATATAGAGAGCTAGAGTTCTACCAGTGTGTTGCCAATGTTGTAGCGACTACCACTGCGCTTCAAAATTTTGCTTTCACTTCGTTTTGGAACCTCCCTCCTCGAAATCCAACCAACCATCTTGTACTACTCAGGTACTTATGTTTCATTCGATTTTATCTTTCACTTAATAGCTTGTGTTCACTTACTTGTTCTATCGACTAATTGCAAGTTGACCCAGAACTTGGTTCACAATCGGTCTTTGTTCATGCCCTCAGGAATTGCACAGAGTAGCCCAATAGCTTCCCTACACTCAGAAATTGCATAGAGAAATATGTTAGAACTCCTCCCCATAAATGCATAGAACAAGCCAGCTAGCCTTACTCTGGAAAATTGCACAGAGGAGTTTGTCATCACTGTTCCCCATAAATGCACAAAGCAGGCCATCCAGACTTAGCCACTAAGCCCAGAAACAATGTAGAAACTTCACCTTAGTGGTTATCCTTTGCATGTGCCGGTAGGTTGCTTTTCTCCCTCCAAAACAACACAATTTTTCGTTGCATGCATGAAAAATTTTCTCGAAAAAGAAAAGCAAAAGTGAAAAAGAATCCCTAGATTTTAGGGATCTATTTTTAACACTAGGAGTTACATGCAAAGTCAATTTTAGAAACTTCCCACCAAGTGTTACTTTTTCCTAGATTTGTGGCTTCATAAATCCTAAATATTAACAAATCTATTTAATGGATTCCCAAGAGCTCATTTTTCAAAGTTGATCTTAGAGCTCTGACATTCCCAAGGCATCTAGAAACCTTCGGCACAGTGGACACAACTTTTATGGGTAATTTTTCATTTTCATGTCTTTTGTCATTTTTTCTATCGCTTTTGATTTCTTGGCTTTTGTGTTTTCCTTGTTTCACTGAATGACTGTTGTCGTTCCAGTGTATTTTAACTTGTAAAAGTGGTGTTTCAAGTTTTGCATTACATTTCCTTAGTGTCACATACAAGATCCTATTTCTACATTGACAGTCATCGTTGCAGCGACTCTCTTCATGCGCTTCATTATTTTTCCATTTGACTGATTTCTGCATTTGATTGGATTGCATGCATGTCTATTCACTTAGATATGCACCATATTTTCACACTCATTCAATCCTTCTCGTTTTCAAGTTGCCCTTGGGTAGATCTGGGCTACCTTGGCCCAGATCTTACTTCTCTTGGCATGCACTACGCATTCCCTATAGTCAAGGCTCTACCTTGCCTCTAGGAATTATGTAGGGGTTGCCTGACCTTGGCTTCCAGCTGTGCTCTGTGCAGTTTTGGGAGACAGTGCCTTAGTCTTACCCACTGGAACTACACAATGCATAGTTCCAGCTAATAACCCGACTTGATTGAATTGCGCATTACGCAATTCCAGTCCATAGTTAACCTGTTGGGGATGGAATGCCCCTAAGGCATGTTTTGGGGCTCCAAGCCCAAGTTTTGACTGAATCTTGTTGTAAAGCTCCACAAATTGCGGGCGTAGGGTGCAAAAGTATGATAGAGTCACAGGGTTGTCTGCCTTAGTTTTTTAATGTAATGTTGGCTGGACAGACATACCCATGGTCTGTGGACCATGAGATTGTATAAATAGAGCAAGGCTCTAAGTGAGAAAAGGGAGAAGTAAGGAAAAAAGGTCTAAGTGATTGAGTCGCAAGTTGAAGTGTGTCTTTGGGTCGTACAGTAGGAGAAGGCTCTGCAGCTGAGTGCACAGAGGCCTAGTAGTCCGCAGTTGAGTGCACAGACCCCTGCAGCTGAGTGTGCAGGGCAGAGTCGAGTCTGTAACTGAGGATGGAATTAATAAAGAGAAGTTTTGTTATCATTTTGTGTATCTATTCTTGGGTTAATGATTGATTGATATAATTTTCAAATGTACTGTTTATTTACTGTGCGCACCTATATGAACGATTTATATTGTTAAGTGCACTTAAAGCTCTCAAGTGGGAAAAGCTAAGTAACTAATGTTGGAAAACCTGTAAGATCTTAAGTAATAACGTAGAGCATAACGCTCAGCCCCTGGGTAGAGTTGCACGAAGGAAGTATATCAGGTTGCAAAGTACGAGAAAGTGCACGAAGCAACCTGTGCGCAGGGTCAAACCCCTAGCCAGTTGAACTCCTTAGACATCTCCAGGGTGTGGAAACTTGGTTCTAGCACCCTCCCATACTACTTCGGGTGAGACCTCAGTCCGCGCTCCATGGACTGTTGCTGAAAGGGCCAGTAGTACCAGGATTTGTTTGGCTAACTCAACTTTGAACCTGGGTCAAGCCCCATTAAGCCAACAAATGGTTCTGTTTCTGGGTCTGGGATCTACATAGAGATGTTTGATGTCATTTCAATGGAATCCAACAAAGAAAGGAATTGAAGAGTGGTTGGACAGAAAGATTCACAAGTTCGTGTTGCAAGAAAACAAGAATCCATGATTATCAAAGGAAGAGTGGTTAGATTACTACTTATATATAGAAATCCATGAAATCTTCTTTGCATCCTTCCCCTCTGAGTTGTACGAGTGGATTGCGAAGCTGACATACAGTCAAGGAAGGTGTAGGCTCGACAACCTATTGTGTGGACCCCATAATTGGTGCGCAGACTAGAAGAATCGGAAGATAATATCGCGCATGCTGTGGATCACTGGCTTGATTGAATTATAGTAGGATTTATCATTGAGTTCGCAGTAGATACTTCAATTAGCTATAGCGAGGAGGAACGACACTTCCTCAAAGGACCATGAGATAAGTACATTAAATCTTTGAACACTTGGATTAAATGCTACTGTGTGAAAAGTAGGTTATGCGAATAAATTGATGTTTGGGGCTATGCGAAGTGGGAGGATCTATAGA
Source organism: Pinus taeda (assembly GCA_000404065.3). Classification (NCBI taxonomy): domain Eukaryota; kingdom Viridiplantae; phylum Streptophyta; class Pinopsida; order Pinales; family Pinaceae; genus Pinus; species Pinus taeda. The sequence goes on along the minus strand of APFE031311315.1, from coordinate 43,657 downwards.
AATAAAGGTAGCACAAAACTAGAAACTAGCCCCTTGATTTCACCTCCTCGAGAAAGCAAGGAAGAGCTCACGAAGGTTTCACCAAGGAGTGTGATTAATTTGATAAAGCAGTGAATTCCATGCATACCGCTTCAACCTATGCCATTTCCAGTTTCACCATCTTCATCCCCGTCTTCATCCACACCACCTCCGCCACTACCATAGTTCAATATGGCAAGTGTGATAAAATTGCGGGTGTTCAAAGGAGTAGGGAACAAAGACTCAGGCCAATTTTGGTTTGTGGTAAAGGCTGTATGGGAAGCGTAGTGAGTCACGGATGACAATATAAAGAAAGCAACACTGGTCAGCGCTCTACAAGATTGCACACTGACTTGGTACATTAAGAATTCCAATGTCAATCCGAACGCAGGGATCATGAATATCCAAGCTGTGCTAAACAAGGAATTTGGTAGGCCAAAATCAAAGACACAGTTGATCATTGGATTTAAGGAAATCGCGATGCTTCTAGGTGAGACCCCTGGATCAGAGACTGAAGTGTACAATTCGTGAAGCCAATATGACCTTGACGGATGGGAAATACCATGCATGGTTTGTAGCATCACTAACGCTGCATCTAAGGAACACGTCGTCATAGCAGAAGCTAACCACTCAGGCCAAGGCCTTGGAGATCCCGATGAGAATACACGAGACCCCTATACAAGATCCTAACCTAGGAGTTTAATAGATATATGCACTATTGAAAAACTTGTGCCTTGAGATGCAGAGTTTGAAACAAGACAGGATGGCTCACCCAGAAGCGCACGAGGAGGTATGGTGCATCAAGTGCAAAGGCTAGGGACATGACAAGGACCATTGTCCAGTCTTTGTGAACTACCTGGTGAGAGGAGGACCAATGCCATTGAGACTGGAGGCACAAGCAGGACTGAGCGTGATGCCTGCATTATGGTGTGTGATTTTTTAGATAGAAGGGAAGCATGCTATAGAGAACTGCCATCTATTACATAAGTATATGCTAAATTCCCAGTAGTTGTTCTGTAATTTCTGTAGGTCAGTAGGCCATGATGAGCATAAGTGTAGAAGTTATGAACTAATGATGGATCAGACTCCTACGTACAAAGTTTAGACTGAAACACGAGCCCTCGATCAAAATGTAGGGATGGAGTGCACTGGATTTCAGGGCTGCGGATGGGGTTGAGGTGGAATGGGACTAGGATGAGGTCATGGCCAGCTGATATGTTACAATTGCAGAGGGCCAGGACATTATGCCTGTGATTGTACAGATCTAACAAGACCATCATGATTATATTGTACCCTGTTTGATCATGAGATAGAGGACTATCCCACACCGATAGCAAGGTTGCATGATAAAGGAGCACTCCAACATCCCCCAACTCAGAACCTGCGAATGATGAGGTATGAGCCGCGTGAGGAAGACTTGAATGTAAATATCGTGCTTCAAAGTGGTATCACGATAGGAGATGACAAAGGCAAGCAGCCCGGAGAGAGTGCCTAGGTTTGCAAGGCTCCAACAAAGGAACCATAATTTGATCTAGAACGTGCTAAGGAGACATTAATGGAAGCTAAGAAGAGATTCACGGATGCCCCCACTTCAAGAAGTAAAGACAAACTGGAACTGGAAATGGACCCATCAATGCTCACTACATTTTTGGAGACATGCATGAAGTTGCTCTGTGACAACAAAGTTGTGAATGGGGGTTGCAAGAAATCATTACTAGATGTGCTGGAACCACGCTAGGAGAACCACTTGTAGTCTGCAACCTCAAGAAGCACACAACGCTAACAGGAAGAGAGATGAGATTGTCTGCACAGATCAAGGAATATGAAATGGATCAAGTAATTTTGGATCTAGGATCAGACGCAAACATCTCGCCAAAGCAGACATGGGAGCACATGGGCAAGGCTATGCTGCAATGGTATCCTATTCAATTGCGAATCGCGAACTAGTAAAAGATCCTACCTATGGGAAAATTTTAGGGATTAACGATAGATATCGAAGGTGTGAGCGCGCTAGAAGATTTTGAAGTGATAGAGATTGTTGATGACAACAATCCCTATCCCACGCTACTAGGAATAGATTGAGCCACTGGCATGAATGGAGTAATAAATATAAAGCAGCGCAAGATGCTTTTCGAGAAAAAGTCATTGCTTGTAGTAGTACCATTAGACACCACGGAAGGATCACGCTACACAGAGCCGGTGCACGACTATGATAGTGATGGCAATCTAGACTATATGTACAAGATAACTGTGTGGGAGCAAGACTGGGTAAATCCAACAACGGACGACAGACTCTCGTGGGAGCATAAAAGCTCCTCCACCTCAGATTCAGAGGAGGAAATAGAATGATGGTAGAACTGGTTACACGAGCTAACCATGCTCATTTGTAACATGATGCCAAGGTCGCTACACTACGTAGCAACAGAGGTAAGATATCTGCCTATGTATGATGGGTTGAGTGAGGTGGATGATTTCTTGAACAAGTTTTAGAGAGAAGTACGAGAACAACATCGTTTTGATGCTCTGAAATTGGTACTACGCGCTACGCTCATAAGATGGTGGGGTATGCATCAAAGAAGTTTTAAGGACTAGCGCCAATGCAGAAGGATGATGCGGATACGGTTTGGAAAGCCTTAGATGTGGATGAAAGCCAAGTATGATGGACGAAACAACCAACGTGCCCACCTTTCCAGATGGGTACACGCATATGGTGCACAACCTGCACGAACGCACATTGTCCTCATGATAGGAAACACAACCGACAAGTAGGAGCGGGCAAGACACTGGCGTGAACGACCCCTCTGGTTGGGACCAGGAAGTATGGTAAGCCAAAGCACGCAGAAGCATATTCACTTAGAAGCTTTTGACAAAGTACGCGAAGCACTAAACGTAGTCCACTATGTGAAACGAATTGACTAGGACCTGCGTGTACCAGCAGTTCTCTAGGTGTATAGGACCATGTGCAAAACCCTAACCGCACAGGCACTTCCAAAACTGAAGTTTGAAGCAGATGCTGTAATCCCTATGGAGCAAGCAAAGCCTAGTCTGTGCATAGTACCACTCGTAGATACGATGTTTTGTGAAGCCCGGAAAGGAGGGATCACACAGCGAGAAGAAACATAATGCATGGGACTTGAGGAAGAAATCCAACATGGAAACCTTAGACTCCACAAACTTGAATAAGAAAGGGCATGGTTAGGGAAGAAAAGCACTTTGATGGACACAGAATTCAAGAAGATGGAGGACAAAATAAAGAACTATTTTCTCAGCAAAATGACCAAAATGGTAAGGTAGAATGCATGTGATCATGATGACAGGGTTAAGGCCTATTGCCGCTAATTGACTAGTCTGATGCCTTGGCTTGGACCGCATATTGCTAAACATAATGACTAGGGTAGCATAGTGCTAGTAATAAAGTATGCGATGCCGAACATAACAGTAAAAGGTAGAGATTCTCCAGGCAACATGATGAATGATCGAAGGAAACTTTTCACGGGTGGTGTGACCACCTGACTAGCCGAGGGAAGGATAGTCTTAGCACTCCAGGAAGTTGGAAGGGAGCGCGGGACTATAAACTATTCTGCCAGGAGTTGCGTAATATTGGAGATGTGCTCATAAGCAAAGAGTCACAAGGTCCACCACCGCGCATGGGGGGCTACGCTGCTGTGCGGGTTGGCCAGAAAGTGACCATTGAAGTCACTATTCATGATGGGATGCTCAACTTGAGGCCAAATGGAGTGGGTGGTAGGCATTTAAGACACGATTTATGGGGAAAATCTAGGAAAATCTACCGCCAAGGGAGAATTAATGAACTAGATTTGGGAGGAGTGGTCGAATTCAAATTTGAAAAGCGCTATAAAATACAAAGGGCTACCCACAAAACAACACCTGGTCATTTGCGAATTGAGCGGTCAAGCAAAACCCTAATTGTTGTGAGCTGCACGTTGATTAAGCCCTTGAATTTGCGAGTGATAGATTGCTGCATAGATACAATGACAAAAACTAAGTATGGTATGGAGATAGCAGAAGTGACCGCTGGCGAGGCAGCGCAGGCCCTAACTATGGGGGATGTTCTAGAAGGTGCCAAGATTATGGCAGAAATCCTAAAATCACCACGCACACCAAGACCCAAGAAGGACAAACAAGAAATGGCTCCTGTACGTGTGTCCCTGCGGAACCCACTGCGCAACAAACTGTCGATGGAGGAGAAGGGGAAAACCATCACTATAGAAATAGAATAGAAGAAGAAGATCTGTAGGAGCTTATCATTACAGAAGAAGAAGATGAAGCCATGGAAATGGATACTCAAACTACGCACTCTATGACAAAACTACCCGCCTATGTCCCCTTGAGAAAAGGGAAGGCCTTCTCGCAAAGTTGGGTTGTTATGTTGGATCAACTGGTAAGTGAAGGAAAGCCTTTCAACTGAAATTGCATGTATCAAATGCCTCAAGTCCACCCAAGGATAAAAAATTAAGATTCTTCATGTCTGCATACCTTCTCGATGCAATATATGCCCGTCAATAGTTTCCTGGCATGGGTTGGGAATGGAAACCTTCAGAGAATGTTGTGAACGTATATTGCAAGTTGCTCTCGGAATGCAGTTACCGACGAGTCATGGCTAGACTATCTGACCACTTCATTGCCTCTCTGGACATATTTAAATAAGATTTGCCTTACATGTCTCAGGCATTAATGGAGGCATTGTTGAACATTGCATATTGGTACAACTCACCTGATGAAACCTTCATTAGGATGTACAACACAGAGGAGGATCTGCATTTTTTTCCAAAGTTTTCCATGGACAAGATGCTCATGCAGGAGGATGCATACCACATCTCGACAAAGTTATCAGTTGGACTGCACATGAAGAAGAAGGCACCATGACCTATGCTTCCTTTGTGAATTGGGTTGTATGTGATCTGGAGTTTGAAAGAAGTAGATGTCGAGGTCTAGGATTGTTAGAAGTTTAAGTTCGGCACCAAAAGTTTCAATCCGTACAATCTGCATGGCTTATGTAGGTACCACTATAAGAGGGTGTACTATCCTTGGATCCATGGGGCGTGTCATTGACCAGAGGAATACCCTTCGAGATATTGCTATAAATCCTTTAGGCTTAATGAATTGGTCACCATGGTAGTAGAGTGGCTAACAACACTCAAGGCAGTAGCAATAACAAAAACAATGAGCAAAAAACCTATGCAAGACAAAGGCAAGAGGAATATTCCAGAAAGCACAGAGGCAGAGAAAAGATACAAGTTTAAGGAAGATCCACTTGTTGAGAGAGTAGCTTTGAAGGTAAATGAAAAGACACAATAGCACGATAGGAGAGGAGTGCAAAAATGAAGAGATAAGAAAATACGGGAAGAGACAGAGAGGAAGTTGCAAGAAGTCTAGCAGAAGCTCAAAGAAGAACAATAATTGGATAGAAGAGAGAAGGAAGCATAGCAGCAATAAGAACAAGAACATGAACAGGAGGAAGTGCAAGGCACACAAGCAACGTAAACTACGCCAATACAGGTTGAAGGCTCAAATCCACCACCAACCAATGATGAATAGGGTGAGTAGCGACAGGAATAAGAACTTTATCAGTAGGATGAACTGATGGACATGGATATGGAACAATCGGAACATGATCAAGACACTGACCTCATGCCAAAAGAAACCGAGGTCACCACACAGGCTTCACCAAATCTAGCAGTAGGGAAACTCCCAAGTGAACAAGGGGATACTCTTCTGCTTGAGCATAATCTAGGAACAGATGTGTACAACATAGCCTTTGGCGAGTCAGAGCAAAAAATTGTATTGACATGTAGAGCGCACATCCCGAATGAGCATACATCACCTGCACAATTTGAAGAATGGGTGATTGTGTCATATGTGCGAAGACATCCAGCTGCCTTGGCTACGAAGGCTTATGATGAAGCCACAAGCTCAAGTGTGAATTTCTTGATAGTAGAAAATGAGAACACGACTAAGGAATTGCAAGTGATCAAGTAGAGAGAGGAACAATCAACAAGACCCACCAGAGCTGAGATGAAGAATGTGATACTTGCTGAAGTATCATCTCATGAGATAGTCATGCAAAGACTATATGATAGGTTTGTCATTGTGCACAAGGCAGTGGTCCATGTACATGGTAATCAAAAGTGCTACAACAAGATAACGGAAACAATCACAGATATACATGTTGTTGATCATGTACAGACATGAAAAATGAAGTACAAGGGAGACCCGCTTCACTTGTACAAGATGATGAAGCCGTAGGTAGAGTTGGACAAAGCACACATCCGGAGTCTGATCCAGAACTATGAGGAACTCCCGTCGCTCATCACCAAGGTTGAGGCTTTGTACGCATGGTTTTTCAAGAGCTTGGATGTCATGGTGAGAAAGTATGACACCCCATCACTTGGAACACTCACTGAAGCCAAAGAAAATAACGAAGTTTGATTGGAGATCGATGCATACTTTGATCAATTGATGCACATGGACACTAGCACATATTCATAGGTTAGCACAGAGAACATGTAGAGATATGTCTCTAGTCTGACTGTGCTTAGGACTAAGCTACACATTTTATAGGACGAGTTGACAAAGGTTCCAGTTCAGCATACCCAGAAGTGATGGAGGCAAGAGTTCATTTTCAAAAAGACATCATCAAACAATACATAGGAACCATCATGCAATACCAATCTTGGCATCAATTCATCACTGAGGATCACAAAGAGGATGTGGACGAGTTGGTCTTTCCATAAACGTCCAAGTCTTAGTGTTGTCTTATTTCGCTGACTCAAACCTATTTTGTCCCACATGGGTATATGTGGAAAATGTATTATTATTTTAAATATAATGGAATGTGAAAAGCCAAGTGGCATTAGTGGAATGAAAACAATCATATGTAATGTAAAGAGATATGTAATGAATTTGAAGAGTTGTGGGGGTAGTCCAAGAGTCACAAAGGGGAATTTCAAGGGTTACCCAACCCTTTGTTATAAATAAAACCTCATAACTCATAGAATGGGCTTTTGTGAGCTAATATTTTACCTAGGCATTTCTTAGAGAGGTCTTGGAGAGTATTGTGATGAGCCTTGGCTTCTGCACAATGCAGGGTGAGTATATCTCTTTGGAGGAGCAGGCGATGTTGACTGTAACATTCCACTATTTTGGCTAGTGGCTATCATGGTTGTATGTATGGATGGAACTTTCACTTTTATATAATATAATAGAGCCAACACGTCTGCATGCATATTTTTTTATTGTAGTCTGACTATTCTGGTTATTTTATCAATGTATGTGGTTTAACTTACTCATTTGTGTATGAACTATTTTGTATTCGATTGTATGAATCTTGTTGAAGTCGTGTTGTTGTTTTAACCCATCAATTTGGATTGTTGACTATTCTGCTTTCGAGCTTGTGATACCATTCATCTCGTGTGTTCCTTTTAGGATGTGTACTATTAGAGGCATCTAAGGGATACACTTCCTTTTCCCCTCCGTGTGTTAGAAGCCCCATGCATTTGACTTGACTCACTACAAGGTCACACACTTGCTTCTGACAAAGATATCACACTTACCACTACGCTATATCGCAGTCAAGGAAATAACTTTACTACCCACTGCTGGTACTCCTACACCAAACGGTTTGAGGTCTAGTTGGGATTTCTTATCGAGGGGATCCCTTGACATGTTGGCAAGTCCAACACCATCAACATGAACTCTAGGGTACTTTCTTTATGTTAAAATGTCATTCCTTCAACCTCTTGTGATATATTTTGTGAATGCATGTAGCCACCATCTCTCTCTTTTGAGATAGCTACCAACATTCTATCGAATTTGTGTTCTATAGTGTTTTACTATTTATTTTATTAAAAGAAGCTGGGTTTTCACCATATTATTGTACTTTTTGTTATATTTATCTCTGTTTATTTTTCATTTCCCTTTTTCATGTCATTTAATTCCTTGTACAATCAAATAATTTGTATCAAAACAATATTCTCATCATTGTTTTTTAGTGCATGTCCTTGATGAGGCTGGTGTACAGAGAGTCCAGTCTCGAGCTAGTTTCATTTTGGAACAATAGCTCTTACAAAAACAAGCATCCTCCCATGGTGGAATAAAAGCAAGATGACGAACAAGAGATCCTATAAAGTTTTTTCATGAGGAAGCGCTCATGCAATATAGGAATTATATGATGGACAATATTTCCCAGATCCTAAGGTGACTTCTAACAATGGCTAAGGAACCTTCAACTAGTAGCTTTTTGGAGGCACGACACCCTTTAAGGTACTAGTTAACTTTAATCTCCTCTTATTTGAAATCCAAATAGATGTAGATGCTTTAGAGAAATGGTTAAATATGTTAGAGAATTATTACTTTATCCAAATTTCTTTCAACAATGAAAATATCACCTTTGCACTTCTAAAATCCCTTCCGCATGTCAAATATTGGTGGGAAGGATATTGGGAGAGATAAAATGAAGAGGATTCTACATTATTAAAGGAAATACCCACTTTGGAAGCATTTTTTAATTCCCTTAACAAGGAATTATACCATGTAGGGAAATATGATAACCAATACACGATATGGACAACTATGTGACAGGAGAGAGATGAAGTGGTATTGAAGTACACCAATAATTTTCATACCTTGTGCTCTAATTTAGGTATTAAACATTCCAAGTAAAATCTAGTTATGAAGCACCATAGTGGTTAACACATGTACATCCAAATTTATATGGATTTTTTGTACATCTCCTCACTAGGAGCTACTTATAAATACACCATCAAAATTGAATATAAATTATAGCATTGGAATAAGAAAGAGTTTGGATCTACAAATCCAATGTAACAAAATCCTAGAAAAGGTAGAAGAAAATCAAAAAACAAGGGATAAAATAAGGAGATCCAATCTCAAGAGAACCAACCCAAGTTAGAGACAAATAATGGTAATGGGAAGTGAAAAGGTATGATGTTAGGTGTGAGTTACAAAAAATCCATTGAAACAACATTGATGAATGTTATTCAAAACAATCATTATTAATTGAATTTAAAGAAAAGGAAACATACTCTAGATTTGATTCTTATACAGAGCGTGATAAAGGAAAGAAAACCATCCATATAGAAACTAGTTCTACCATTGCAACCACAAATATACAATGAGAAGAGTTAGAGGGGACTAAAGAGGGGGAGTGCCTCCTCCATTATTAAATGTGGATGAAGGGAACCCCACTACATTTCACCATTGATAGAAATATCTATAGGAACGTGATCTCAATTGAGGTCTCCAAGAGATTGAATCTACTAACAGAACCACACCCCTAACTGTACACCATTCGTTGGATGAGCCATAGATGAGACATAAAAAATGAGGGACCATGTGATGCTTCTCCACTTGATATTTGTGATGCTATTTTAGGAAAACCTTATATGTGGAAACATCATGTTGTTTATGAATCTCATTTTTGGGTAATTTAATTGACTATTAAATTACTTGCATTTATATGTCAATCCGGGTACGTGAGTTTGCGAAGTATACATGCACTGTATGTGCTAGGCAATTTAATTTCAATTCAAACAAAAAAAGGAAAATAAGGAAGATGCAAAAATGTAATGAGAATATATATATGACTAATTCCACATGTTTTTTTTAATTCCAACTCAAGACTTGGAATTGAATTCAAAGCAAATTTATTCTAAAGAAAGGACTTCAAGATATATTCTAACAATGGAAATCTATATTCTAGTGAACTTGAAAGACAAGATTATTCTATGAAATTGAAAAGAAATATTATTCTATTTTGTTTTGAAGAGAAATTTAATCTAATCAACTTGGAAAGAAAACTAAGTCTATCAATCCATGAAAGTAAAGTTGATCTAAAGACTACAAGACTTTGAAATAAAAAACTATTCTAGAGTATAGCAAACAAAGAGAAATGAAATAATAATTATGGAAGCCTAAAAAATATTACTGATGTGTGCACTCTAAACCAAATTCAATCATATCCTATCATGCATAAATCTAAGACTAAATCTTAAAAGACAATTTGAGGAAACCCTTTTGGTGTTTTTGATTTATTATCGAACACTTGACTTGTAATGAAACAAGGAAAAATGAGTGCAATTTTAGTTTAAAACATAGAGCATTGACATGAAAATGAACATATAGATAAATTGAACAATTGAATGAGGCAAATTATGCTCTAATTGCAAAGCATAAGAAATTGAAAAAAATAATAATAGACAACTATATTATCTCTTAGACATCCTCAAGGGGCCCTCCTGGTAAGTGTGAGATGCTTAAAAACTCATATCACAAGACTGGAATCTCCAGTCACATTTAGAATTGCACCATAACAGAGATTGCATTCTTAAAAAAAAAAAAACATAGTTTTCTTCTTCAACTAGCAAAAATGATTACAAATTAATATCCATCCTTGACATATGATCCTCCTCTCATCAAAGAGACTACAATTTATAGAGTTTTGAGGCAATTAACAAACTCATAATTTTGTTTCTTGAGTTTTGGTCATTATATCAATTTTTAAAATAAAATCCAATCTTATTTGATGGATTCTTGGATCAAATATCAACCCAAATATCGTAATAGTGATATCACTACCACAAATTTTCTAAAGAACATTTCGTTCTAATATTTTTGGTGACTGGGCATTTACTGTGAAATTACAAAACTGTTGCTCACACAATATGCAAAATAGGGCTCCAACGAACGCCGAAAACATCTCAAATGGTAATGAATTTGAGGAACTTATCATGGGGAACCTAATTGGGCTCGTCCTGAAAAATACCCATGTTTTCTGTTTCCAAAATTCATTTTCATTTGCTTATAAAATGCGTTTGAAGTTTACTGGTCAAAACTGCTGCCTTTTTCCTTTGATCTCTTGCTGGAGGTCCACACGTGTGATCTGTGTAGAAAATCTGCCTGTAGGTTAACCTAATAATGCAATATAAATCAAAGCATAATACTATAACGTACTTCTACTATCAATTTGTGGAAGCTTAAAGATCGAGCTGAACTGTATACCCAGAAGAAGAAGAATTAATGCACAATACACATGAAAATACTTTAGGGAAAGCCTCAGCTAAAAACCCCACTCTTTGTATTATCATACAAGGTGGAAATACATAGGAATTATACAAATCCTTAGCTCTCATAGCTAGCTAGCTCTCAGTACAATCATCAAGGATGCTCACAGGCAACCTTGGCTGCTCTCCAACCTTACTCTTTGCCCTCCAAGCTCCTATTTCCTTGTGTTGTTCCTCTTGGATGATTCTCCTTCAACCAAGTGGCAAACTCATCTACCTAGTGGATGATCACCTGATCTCACACACTGTCAGAACTGCATAATCCTCATGGAATGATTCATTATGCATGCATGAGTTTTCTTTATAGGAAAACACATGCAACTAATAATACACTCTCCTTGACTTTAATTTCAACTGGGCCTTTCTAAGAATAGACATGCATGAGTTTCTGATGAGGAAATATTTAGTTAATTGGAGTACACTAGTTGAGTGCATGCATGCATCAACTGACCGTTAAATCACACTAGTTCCTCAATCAATTTGGAACTAATTTAACTGGACTTAACTTAGTAAACTGAGTTAACTAATTACAACTCAAATATAACTCAATATTATCTCGTTAATTCAAGGGATAGCTATTGCATGACTTCAGAAAGACTTCTAACTTGAATTTCTCCAACTAATTAAGTCAAAATAACTTAATTAATTATTTCCAAGTAGCTGTTAAGACTAAATTCAATTTTAATTCATAATTTAATTCAAGGACAAATTAAATTGGAATATTCTTGTTGCCACATCTCAACAATCTTGGTGGAATGTGATCAATACAAATCCATATTGGAGCTTTTAGAAACCAAGTCCAAGTGTTATATTTTCTTCTAGAGTGGTGCTAGTACCTCAACCATGGACATAGCTATAGAAACTTGACTAAACTACAAAAACTTAAATATGCCAAATTGTCATTAGTAAAACCAAACAAAGTTGCCATTAATTCATTAAAAATAATGGAAATAATAATAATAAATCATGTAAACATGTATGTGGGAATTTGGTCTGTTTATGGAGGAATATGGTTAAAAATGTCAACAATTGGTGAATGGAATGACATGAAAATGGATGGTTTAATAAAAAAAATCATGAAAAGTTGGAGGCACAACACTCATCCCTATAGTTTCATTGTTACTCTAAAATGTAATCTCTATAAGGTACTAGAGTTAGTTCTAAGTCATGCAATTTTATTAATGTCATCAAAACAATGCCAAAATATAATATCTCATAATTCAGATTTTTTCATCTTCATGGTTCATTCAAATGGTGAAAGGAAGCTCAATACGATCACCAAATCTTCAAAACGGGGCATCTCTACACAACAAAAGTAGGTGGACAAGATTTTAGAGAAATAGAAATATATCTTTGCTCCAATAGTGGGGGCACCTCCACACTTCCAAGTAAAACACTCAATTTACTTGATGTTTGGTGCTCGTTTGCCTAATGACCTAATACATACTTTTTTCTCTCTTAGAGAATTAGGAAATAAAATGTCATATTCATGAGCTCATCCAAAAGGGTCGCATTCGGCTGAGCTCCTCACCTTGTGGGATTCAACTATGTTGGTGCAAAAGAAGTATGAAACATGGATACTCTATATTGATTATAGATCCATAAACAAAATCACTGTAAATAATAGATTGTCAATCCATCAGATTAATGATATTCTTGATTAGGTTAAGGTTTCCAAGACATTTAGTGAGATTCATCTGAAGTTAGGCTACCACTAGGTTCCAATGGAATAAAATAATGTATGAATGACAATATTAAAATCCAAAGAAGGAATTTTTGAGTGGTTGGTTATGCCATTTTGCTTGACTGATGCTCTAAAAACATTCATGACTATGATAGATGACATCTTATAGGTGCTTAAGAACTCTTTTGTGGCTGTATTTTCTATGACATCCTTATATTTAGCAAATTTTGTGTAGAACATTTTCAACACATTCAACAAGTCCTGAGTATCCTACGTCAAAACATGTAGTATGATAATGTATACAAATTCTAATTTTACTTGTGGGGAAATGAATGTTTTGAATACATTGTGGATAAATGTCAAGGTTCATGTGAACCAAACAAAGTTCCAAGTAATTTAGGATTGGCCAGCTTGGATGACTCTATCAAAATTCCTTAACTTCCTCAAACTTGTTAAATTCTACTAAAGGTTCATGTTTGGGTTATCTCATATCAATTATCGCTTAAGTCAAGTGAACAAGGGTGAAGTAGAAGTAAATTATTCTTAGTGTAAGTCACATCAGAAAGCATGCAAGGATCTAAAACATTGAATTTTCTCTACATTTATCCTCACCTTGCTAGACATGCAACAACCATTTGATATTGAGACAAAAATTCCTCCAACTATTTTACCCATGTAGTCCTCACTCGACAAGGAAATTTAGTGGTATATCATAGTGAAACACTCTTAGAAATACCCCACCCATGGAAATGATATGTATACATTTTGCAGGTATGTTGAAAAAGAGAGAATTATATTTTGGGGAAGGAGATGATCATCCACACTAGTCATAGACCTTTGCAATTAATGAAAAAACAAGGAAAGTTATAGAATCATATCCATTAAAATAATCCATATACCTACAAAAATTCCACTTAAACATCAAATACAAGAAGGGTAGAACCAATCATGTCACATACTACCTATGTCGGCCCCCAGTTATGGCACTAACCATGGTTATTAACTCTTGTGGACATGAGACCTTTGGGTGGCCATAATTACATAAAAATGACTCTTACTTTTCTTACACATAAAAAAAATTAATCACAGGAAAACAAGTTGCATACCTCCATATCTAGGATGCTTTCTTGTGCTACTTGGACCACTTTGTGTTCCTTCAAGTGATCATTCCAATTTGATCAAGGAGGTCCATTACAGTTAGATAGTAGGGAACCTTGGTGTGGAGAAGATAGTAGCAATAATTCAAAAGTGTTTTGATTGGCCAAAGCTTCATCAGGATGTCCATTTGTATACCATATCATGCTCTACCTATTTCATTTCTAAACTAGACATTAAGAAATAGGGGTTATACACTCCTCTTCCTACCCTAAACAAACCTTGAGAGTCAATCTCCATGGATTACACGTAAGGTTTTCCATCCACCAAGTATGGTAATTATTATTTGTTTTTAGTTATTAAAATTTTCTGTAACACACCCTCCCACTTCGTTGGGTATTTCTCGAGTGTTGGAAGGTGTTACATCATAATTAGCCCAATCTTCAAGGTCTATTATGAAGGTGGTTTCTAAAAAATCCTCTTTTTCCAACCTCATCTAAACTAAAAATAACTTCCACCATCGCATTTGGCTCATCAAGAGCTTTTCGACGATACAATTTTTGCCTCAATCTAACCTCGATATTGAAAGTTATGCCCATTTGAAGATTTATCTCTTTAAACCCCTGGCACATCAGAATGCACCACCACATGGCAATGTTAAATGGTATATGTGGCTCTACTACATTACTCAAAATCTAGCGTGGATCCTACCACTTAAGTGCACTCATTTCGATCATGCCAAAGAAAGAGGTGAATTCCATTCCCAAATAGATGTGGTAAGACATAAACATTTACGTTACCTACGAGATAGTTTCCCATCTAGCACTCTCCATTAGGTGCTAGATGGAATGCGAAAATGGGAACTTTCCCATTTCCCAATGCTAAAATTTGACATTGTGCCTTCTATATTTGGTAAATCATGGCATGCCTCTTGGCACCACTTGGAATCAATTTCATTCAAGTTCCACATCACTTGTCTCATTTGCATCCGGAGATCATTCTAACATTAAGCTTATGTGACCATACCACATGGCATCCTTTGGCGGTGCCACATGTCATCCAAAATAAACTATTTTTCCCTCCAAAAAGGGCATTTTTTCCTGCCACATTTCATACAATTTAGGTGCCACATATGAATAAATACACATAACCAGCCCCTAGGCATGCACACAATGTTACTTGATCTACGTCACACCTACAACCTCAGCTAGTTCCAAGGTGGTCCCATTGGGAAAGACCATTCATAGAAAACCATGATTCCACATTATAAGGTTTTCAGGGTTTAGCTATTATTATTTGTGGCATGAGACACCACTCCAACTTTCTATCTCCTAGGACATGCATAACTTCTTTCCTCCAGGATAGACTTATCTCTATCTCATGGCCTCTATTGACACTATGGTCCTATATAAAGAGACACTTCAAACCATTGTTGGAGAATTGAGGTATGTGGTGATGTGGCCCATGTAGACTCCATGCTGACACCACATGGCACTGTAAGAACTCTACCATCTGTTAGATATATTTGGTGGATTCAATACTCAAAATATCCCATTCCCCTTGCCCTGTTTCACTGTCAGGAAGTGTCACATCACCATATTGGTTGCATCACATGCCACATCCTCTAAGATCATGCATGGAATCCACATAGTCTTACCTATCCTAGAAGGAATTTTCCACCTCAAGTCAAGTCGCGAGAGTTCCACAAGGTTGAGCCCCATGTGCAAATCAATGTTTTTATGTTATAAGAAATTCAGGGTCTATGCCATGCTTTTCTATCATACGACAGTCCACATCTGTATTCCCTAGAATAGATAAATTTTTATTGTGGCAATGTGCATTAGATAAAAAGAATACAAGGGTCTTATGGCAACCTGATGTGGCATGAAGTGGATGTTCACATCAATTAACAAGGATTCTCCCATCATATTACCTACACTTTCCTTTTATTAGCATATAGTATCCAAGGAAACCAATGCATATAGCTTGGCGAGGGAGGCAATACACGATGTGAAGTTTCACGTTAGACAATGGGGAAAATTCTTGTGCCACATCATCATCAATAGTTCCAACACCAAGGTTATCTTACGTATATTAATTCAAAGGCTTATTCGGTCGAATGCAAGCCTCTTGCTTACAATACACAAACTTAGAGACTCCAAGGCATTTCCTTGACTCAACCAAGCTTTCCTTGGATCCAGGTGTGGCTCATAACATACCCATAATGTGAATGAATCCTTCATTCATAATAATAGCATTATATACATCATATAATTAGCTACAATGATAGAAATGGATCACAAAAGTAGTCCACCATTAAATATTGATACTAGTTAAGCCATAGTTGCCACTGCTCTGCAAGTTCGATTACAACAACATCACATTAAACCTTTACCTATATCATTTCTTCCACAGTACACATAGGGAATAAACAAAGTGCAATATAATATTAAGCTAGTCAGTAAACCTTTCATCTCGTAAGCATGCCAACGATCAAAATGTTGGTAATAACAATTAACTACATGAATTCATGCAACCAATCACAGCTCCATATAAAATCAAGAAACATTCATATTCAACAATGTAAATAGATATGCACATAAGAATATATTAGCAAACATAGAGGTATCCAAGCACTTACCAACAACCACAAAGGCCACAAAATCCCTCATAACCAATTAAGTAACTCTTAGTCTAAAACAAGGAAACTAACCATTAGATTCATATCAGATGACATAAATCACTTGTTATATAATATTAACTAAAGAAGTTCAAGCATCCATGCACCAGACTACTTCCTACTCTCATGAGGGAGTGTTTTTCCTCCAAAAAAGCCATGAATCATGATATTTGAAACATATTATATTATATAAATCACAAAACAAAATAGGTCAGCATATTAACTAATCATGTGTATGCATTATTGAGAGATTAAATGGTCAGATTAAATCCCTTAATATTAATTGTCAACCCGGGGTTCGTAAGCACGATTTGCCTTGTGCTTTCTCTCTTTAGGGCTAGATCAGAGTTTAATCATTTCCTTCTAACAATTTATGAAATAATAACTACTCGCAAATCAAATCATCTAATTGTTAAGAGCAAACCCAACGATCAAATTTAATCGAAAACCTTTACAAATTCTAGTATTCAAATCTGTATTCAACTATGTATCTCTAGTGATGAAAACAGAGTTTTATCCACACCAAAATGTACTCAATAAAAATTCTCAATGCTGGTACCAAACCTTCTATGTGAAAAATCGCTCAATCATTCCTCAACAAGCATCCTATGATGATGGCAGTTCTTACTTGAAGTAATCAAACAACCTATACTAATAGCCACTCAACTTATTAAACTATTGATGCAAATAACAATTCATTCCTGAAGTAATATATAACAATCCAACTCTTAAGTAAATGAGTAATATATCACAGTAGCACTCAATCAAACAATCGTTGTGTACTTATTGGTTCATTCCCTGATGAAGACTCAAGAGTGAAGTACTAATTTGGAGAAATTACTCTATTTTACTCTATCACTCACTTACTTGTTTTTCTATCTTCAAATAAACCACTTACAGGATTTGATTAATGAAAGCAACCCTAACGCTGATCCTGTTAAACAACCAGCTATGTAATCACACAAATTCTAAGGAACTGTACTTAAATCTTTCATGGAATCACACCAATCCCTACTTGTGAATATTCTTACTCAAAACCAATATGCTATTGTAAATCCAAGGAATGATTTAACTTCAAAGTGGATAACCGAAACCTATGAACCAAGAGAGAGATTAGTCATTCAAATGAGACTAATTATTGCACAGAGACAGGGAAGAGTAATTGTTTCAGTCAACTAATGAAATTGGTAATTGCACGAATAGGGGAGGCAAGTATGAGCTAAAGAATTGGTCTTCGACAACTAATTACACACAAACGTTCCTGCAGTGTTCTGCTACCAATACACAATGCATTAATACGGTAATATGTTAAATGAAATGAAACGAAACAAAAACCAATCAATCATCTGTGCAAGTAATGCATCTTCATGCTTTGGTCACCAATCCAATTTATTTCAACGAAATCTGTTACAGTATTTGAACAATCAATGCAACATTTGCCTATATTCATGTTGCCTATATAATGCTAATGGTTTAATCAAGGGATCGATTCAAGTCAATTCCCTCAGAGAAACAGAGGTCGATTTGGCGAATAGATCAAGGCTGTTCTAATCAATTAAGATCTTATTCATACATGACTGTTGATGAGTTTAAGGACTATTTCGACATTGACCATAGGTAGCGATTTCAATCAGCTTTTCAAACAACCATATGATGTGTTTAAGATGATGGTAAATTAAGGTAATGGCATAGCTCTAGTGTGGAAAGCACACAATGCTCACACCCAAATCTAATTGCAACTTTGAAAATAACAAGAATTTCACAATCATTCAACGCACGTACGTGTACTAATCAATCAAACGAACAACTCAATTGAACTGACTTGCAATAGAAAACGAAATTAATTGTAACTAGTTTTACAATGACACTGTTGATGAAAATACAGAGAAAACCTAGATGGGTGGGCCCAGCCACACCCAGGGGCTAATAAACTTATAGTAACGAAATGATTTCTATCACAATTAAAACATGAGCATCAACATCCCATCAATGCATTCAACTAGAATTCAGAGCAAGAGAATCATAACGATCTTCTATTGAAACTAAGTCACAATTATATAGTAAATACTTCAAAGGTTCAACGTGCCCCCCTGACATATTACATCCCCACCTTTTATAGGAATTTTTTATAGTTTAACATTAAACTAAAAATGGTAGTTTATAATAGTCAAACAACATTACTTCTTTAGAATGAATTGGTTTGAATGACTGGCTCGAATTGGTCCAACAACTCGTAACCAACCCCCAACTTAGTGTATGCTGCAACCAAAGGAAAGAGAACGAAGATCTTGGGATCACATGCATTCTTCTCATGGTTGGCGCCATCTCATCATCCAGAGGCGCACGTCTCCTTATCCATTGCAGTGTTTGAGAATCAAATCCGAATGTAGCCTTTGAGTACCAAAATAGAGAGTCATGGTATATTAGCTGCTTCTTTTGGTATTGTCCTGCACATTCTACTGAGAATTCTACACTTGATTACAATAATGAGTTAGTTTAAGAATATGCTACCTATATTCACTTAAATATACCAACAAATAGCCAAATGAAATCATAAGAAGATTTACCTCAAATGGGGATTGGGACAAGGATTAAGACAATAAACTTAGCAAAGAAGTAAGTTCCATAGTGCCAAAAAGAGGTCAAAATGGGGATTGAACTTATAGTAATAGGAACAAAACAGGGGATCAACATGCATGCAAGTAACTCTATAAATCATCAGTATGTAAGAAAACACATATATCCATAAGTTAATTCATAACCATGAATGAAACTAAAGTGAAGCACACACCATGACCATATAGAGGTGTCAACAACTTCCTCGGATAGATCTATTCCATGCACACACCACATAAATCACACTCGTAATGAGGTATCCCACCATTATGGTTATGGTAGTGAGTTGCCCAAACTTATAAACATATAAAGATGACAAAAACTCATGAAATCATAGACCAGCCTTGAGTGATATTATATCACCAATCTGGATCAAATTAGACAACCGACAAAAGAATAGAAACATTGCATCCACATGTAAGAACTCGGGACACCACATATCTCCACAATGGTGTGATATTGTCCACTTTGGGCCTAAGCCCTCATGGATTTCTTTTTGGGCTTTACCCCAAAAGGCCTCATACCAATGGAGATATTTGTCCATCCTTATATAACCATGATTTTCCCCACTTCTAGTCAATGTAGGACTTTGTTCGTATACCCAACAATCCTCCCTTCGAACAAAGGACCATCGAGCCTCCCCTCAAATGATTATCCATTCGTCCACTCTCTACCAACTAGGATTCTCTGCTCCAATGTATTTGAAGTACACACCTTACATGGAGCACCACCTGCCTCGAGAGCTTGCTCTATCCCAGGTCAACTCCTCTTCAATGTGTTGGGACTAGGACACGTCCATGAAGAATCCGGAGCACACCGCCTGTCTAACCGAGCTCATCCACGGATCCCATCGTGATATTACCGAGGCCCACCACCTTCGTTAGGCATTCTGAGGATTCATCCACTTGACTAACTTAGGAACTTGGCTCTGATACCACATCCTTGGTGACTGTTTTAACCCATACAGAGACTTCTTTAACTTGCATACCAGTTCTTTCTTACCCTTCACCGCAAAGCCTTCAGGTTGCTTCATGTAGATTTCCTCTTC